>PVJA010018661.1:0-39456 GCA_004027025.1 Myocastor coypus
AGAAGAAGAAGAAGAAGAAGAAGAAGAAGAAGAAGAAGAAGAAGAAGAAGAAGAAGAAGAAGAAAATTATGTAAGCATCCTTGAGTTCCTGAGGCCTAATGGTGGGTGGGTCAGCACTGCACAAGGTCAAGGAGATGTACTCTGGGTCCTCACCATATCTCCCAGCTTCTTCTGGGTTTGGAGTACATGTATTGGACAACATCTTTTCCTGCTGCATTTCCATATGCCTGTGGTGAAGCTCTGGGCAGGTGCCTTCCCAGGGAGTCTCCCCTGCATCTCTTAGGACACCCAGAATGGTCCTGAGGCCATGGACCATGGTGCATAAATCAGCCACCTGGTCCTACTTGAAGCCCTGGAGTGGCAGAGAATGCCTCTTTACCACTTTGCGATTGGACGCAGTCAGGTATGAGCAGTACCCTCAAAGCTGCCACTCCATCAGACATGCTGTTATTCTCTTCTTATAGTCATGGGTTTCTGATCCTCTGTATTTGAAAATTAAATTCCAAATTTCCAGAGTAGGGACTTTGTTAGCTTCCCTTCTTTAATCAATCATAATACTTGGGGATGCTGAATCCTAATGGCTAACCCTGTCTTTCATAAAGCATCTTCGTTGTAAAATAGAATGTCCAAGTTGTTTTCCTGTGTTGACCAGAAGATACATAGCCACTCCCTACCTCATGATATAACTGATCTTGGTCAGGACTTGCCAGATTAAAGCCACATCCCATTCTGCAGTTAAGGACAATCATAGAAAATATTTTAATGGCCATTGCACAGCTGCTATTACAGCTATTATTGTAAAATGACATTTCCTATTATGGCTGAGATTTATACCAATTTGACATTTGCTTTTCTTTTAATAGATGGTAGAGTTTTTTGTTTTTGTTTTTTTTAAATTCTAGCAAAGTTCTGAGAGAAGGTAAATCTGGGTGGGTTTTTTTTTTTTTTTTTTTTTTTTTTATGGTTTAGTCCAGGAGATTTTTATAGAAATAAGAACTTAAAACAAATTAAGACTCTAATCTACTTACCAATTCACTAAGCATTTCAAAGATACTGCAGTCTCCTCTTTGGATTGCCATTACTTATGGTAATTGTCCAGCAGATCTGACATCTCAGGACTCCTTGAACCCACCCATGACTTTCTGCAGGAGAGTCGGGTTTATGAGAATGACATGTTGTGCCCTTTACTCTAACAGGGAAGCCCCTCTATCCTTGGCATTCAAGCATCTTAGGGCTTTCAGGTAATTTAAGCAGCTCCTGTCTCAGATGCTCAAAATTCTCAGGTAGATTTTGTTTAACTTGTACAGTTTTATATTTTCATAATTAAATTAGTTGCCTCTTTCTCTTCTGGACCAGGATTTTCACCTCCACAGCCAAAGTTTGGATGGCTTTAACATCTTGTACCACTGTGCCCAGTATTGTCATGTGACAGAATTCTGCTGTGGTCACTACTGGAAGGGGTGAGAACTCCAGTTCCGAAGAGTGACTGCACGAGGTTGGCACACACAGTGTGCCCTGTTCATGACATGAATTAAATCCACCTGTGGCCCTCCAGCCATCAGACCTTGTGCCTGCTGGCAGCAGATCTAAGGTCACTTGTTACTCTTGTAGCTGTTTTCCAGTCCCTGAAGACATTGCACTTGACCCCTCCAAATTTCAAAGGAAAAGTGATTTTTTGATGTACAGTGTTGAATTAGTCTGGACAGGATATCAAAACCAAACCTGCATGTGGTTCTAAGTTGAGAACAGATAGCACAGGGAGTCTACCCACTGGTATTGATGAAGACCCACCTAAATCTCTCTTCATTCTCATGTAAGCCTTTCATAGCAATTTATCAACCAATTTTCCCCACTTAAACGAAATTCAACATAGAGAACTCAAAACTTACTCAGAAAATACATTAGGATATGCTCATTATTATTCAGTGCATATTCATTGCAAATCAGTGTGTTCAGTAGACAATGTTCCAGGCCTTCACTTGTTTCAGCAGTGATTTATATTTCAGTACATGAGGAATAATCAAATAAAAAATAGGCCACAAAATAAGATTCAGATTGTTTGTGCATTCGTGTATGTATTGTCTTCTGATAATTTCTGAAAATATGGAAGAGTCAGAGGCAAATAGACAAATACATGTATACGTGCTCCACAAATGTTTTAACATTTGTATGCTACTTATGCTAATGCATTTATAAAATATGCATTTATTTGTATATTTAAATAAGACATGATATATATATTCATTTATGTAAAATTTCAAGGGCTACTCATTGATGTCACTATAATATTTTTTATTATAGCATTATTATTGCCCTTTCTTTTCTTCCTTTTTATCATCTGTATTTTTTTTTTTTTTTTTTTTTTTTTGCCGGACTGGAGTTTGAACTCCTGACCTTACACTTGCCAGGCAGGTACTTCTGCCACGGAGCTATCTCCCCAGCCCCTATCATCTGTATTTAAATCAACCTTCCTTCTATAATGAATCTACATGCCCTTTGCTATTTTTTTTGAACAAAAATGTTTACAAAAATTACATTCACTTTAAAAATGTCAAGAGGCCCAGCAAGGCAGCTCAGGAGACTAAGAATCTATTTAGGCAAGCACAGGGACAGGGGTTCAATCCCTGATACCACCTGCTCTATGGGCCCTGCTCCCAGGTGAGCTGAGTGCACCAAGACTGGGCATGGTGGCTGTAACACCAGTGCCAGGGAGGCTGAAAACAGGAGGATCCCTATGAGTCCCAGACGTGTAGTGAGACCCTATACCAAATATATAAAAATGAATAAATAGAAATAAAAAATGTCAAAAGTACTGAAACTTAAAACAGCAATGCCCTTCAAAAGGAAGCACAGAGGGTAGTGGGGACAGGGACATAAATGCCTCTTTCATCCAAGTGTCAGAGAAGTAGAAACTGCCCAAGATTTATACAGGCTGGGATGGCTCCCATTTCTATGACTGATTAATCAATTAATTAATTAATTTTGGTATTGGAGATCAAACTCAGGACCTTATGCTTGCCAGGCAGGTGATTATGCTACTGAGCTCTATCTCCAGCCCTCTAATTTCTAACCATATATTTAATCCAATAGAAAAAAATCATTCCTATGTT
Organism: Myocastor coypus; assembly: GCA_004027025.1. Lineage (NCBI taxonomy): Eukaryota > Metazoa > Chordata > Mammalia > Rodentia > Myocastoridae > Myocastor > Myocastor coypus. The sequence continues at coordinate 3,111 of PVJA010018661.1, forward strand.
CAAAAGAAATGGTGAGTTTAGAGAAAAGAAGGAAGGACATAGACCATTCCCTGGAGTGAATTTCTCCATGACATCACAGTGCTCTCAGCATTGGCAGACATGGCATGAGCACCTGGTGTTGCTTCATGTTGGTGGACGTGCCCAAGGTATAAGAGCGCTAATATTCCAGGCCTTGCCCCTGCCTCTAAATGATATCTATTGTAGCTATGGAGATGAGTCAAAAACCAGAAGACAAGGGGAAATGGCTATATCAGACACAAATGCATTCATGTTGAGGGACGGGAAGGCACACCCTCTCACACTTCAAACCCAGCTCCACACCTAGGCTGCTGGAGGCTGGAGACTCTTCAATCACTTTCTCAATGAAGGTTTCTTGGCTTGAGATGTAACCCACTATAATCATGTATTTAAACAAGTTTTTTCCAAGTAACAACATAAAACAAATACTGGTCCTTAATTGTTTGAAAAATATTAATTTCTTCTTATAAGTATTTTAGGGGAGTATAATGCCCTTCATATACCCATCCATCCATCCATCCACAGCAATATGTCATACACTGAGGTGGGCAGAGCACCTGAATGGCACTGCACTGGTTGTATATGGATGGGTGCGGCAGTCACATCTGGACTGTAAATGCCTCCTGGACAGTGAAAGTCTCTAAATAGATTATGTGTCCCAGCATCCATTACATCTGTGGTTCTCAAATGTGAATGCTGGTAAAAGAACCTGGGTTACTGCAAGTACACATCCGGGGCCAGGTCTGGGGTGGCCAAGTTTTGCATCACTGTTAGCTTCAGGTGGCGTTGATAACTGCCGGTCCTTACACAGACATTGAAGGGCCAATTTTACAGGACATCACGGTGATGTCAAAGTCTGACTTGAACTCCAGGAAGAATCCCTGGTCTTAAATTCAAGGTCAAAATATACCATCACCAAACTCCAAATTGACATTTCTTTCCCTACTTTAGGAACACAACTTCACAGATGTGCTTCAGCTTTCATCTATTTTTGCAGATGTTCCTCAATCATCTCTCAAGAAAAGCAAATGTGGCCTCAGAAATCCTCCAAGAATCAGACACCCAAACAAGGGGAAGGATCCGAACCAATTATTCAAACCTGCCACGTTGTGTGAAGGATTCATCCCCATCACATTTGCTGTGTTTTTCAGGCCCTCTGAGACACCTGCAATTAATTCCAGTGGCTACAAGCCACGAGGTACCTAACAGCTCACAGGTGATTAAGGATGAATTACTAACTTTCCGTTGAAAAGGTCCCAGAAAGACAATGGGGACAAGTGCCAGCTATCTCTATATGGCTTGTAATACTTAAGGGTCACGAACACTCTCATTTGTTTTCTGGAAATGCCTGTTTTAAATTTTTCTGTTGTCTTAAGTGGTGTCTGTCCTTTGGTGCTATGGTCACACAGTCTTAATTATACTTCTGTGAATAACAGGAATTCCATGCTAAGATTCAGAAATCCTTAGGTATCATTCTTTTGGGGAGGAGAAAAGAAATTGGTAATTATCGTACCTCCATTGCTCAATGGGGCACACATTTGTGTTTTAAAGTAAAAGGCGATTTTTACAACACCTCCTTTACATCTCGGCAAGTCTTAAATAAGTATTCTATGATACTGTTTGTAAACTATGGATTAGTATTCAATTTCTCCTTCAGATACAGAAGAACCAAACTTCTTTCAGGGCTACACAGAGTGCTGACCTCTTCTCCACTCAATCTCAAACTCCTTGGAAACTATGCTGCCTTCCAAATACTTACGGAGGAACCTTTTTAGTAAAACACAAACTCCTAATGTTTTGCATCACCTTGGCTTGGTCACAAGATTATTTACTGTGTCATAGTTCATGGTGAAGATAAAGATATCACAGTGCATTTTTTGAAAATTGTATTTGGGTAGAATTCTGTGAACACAATAGGTTGCCTTAAGTCATGCCGTGCTGGTAGGAACCGTAGGGCTCTCAGTGTACATTGCCAGGTGGCACACTGTACATACAGAGGAGATATGTTTAGCTAGGACAAAGCAGGCTGGGATTTGAATCTCAGGGTGCTGCTACATGACTATCACCGAATGCACTTAGTTGCATTTTGATTTCCATGATTCACGTATTACAGCATGAGGTTAAGAATGAGGAAGACATCCAGCTTGGGCCCCCCACGACCAAGTGCAATGGAAGCCAAGCCTTTCTCAGCAGAAAGCAGGGCCCACACAGTGTTCTGTGCTGCCCTGGATAAACTTATGCAACTTGTTAATGGCTGTGGCTCTGGGGTGAAGAGTTTTATGTTTTTGGCTTTTTTTTCCCCTGGTGTAAATATTTAAACTTCTCCATAACATTAGAGTTAGAACTTACTTTCCTGGAATGAAATTCTAAAACAAATTGACAGCCAAGTAAGTACTCTGTGAAATTTCTAAATGCCAACAGGTTTGTTTCCATTACAGCAAACACTGAGTTTTTATTTCAATCACTTCTCCCCATGTTAATGTTTCCAAATTTCTCAGGTCCATGTACCTTATGGCTCTGGATCTTGGTTAGCAAGGAAAGAACCAAGAGCGTTTCAGGAATATTTTCCTGTTATTGAACTCTGAACATGAATTCTGCCTGGTAAGAGGTATTAGAAATTATATTTTGTCATTATTTACATTTTAACATTCTTTTATCTGGTTTCTCAATTCACTTCCCAGCAGAGATACTATCTCTATGACTTGCTTCTTTATGACTAAGGTTTTTAATGCCACCAGCAGTATGCAGGGCTGAAATCCAACTTGAGAAGGCTGTTATTAAAGCCCTGTTCAAAGAGAAAGCAATGTGTTTATGTTGTGTGTGAATATGTGAGCTGTTAGTGATGGCTATTCAGTGATGATGAAGGTAATTCAGAGACAATTTCTCCTTGTCTCTCTCTGTGCTGGGGGCAGAGCTCAGTGTCTAACTCTTTCTAGGTGAGTGCTTAACCAGCAGGCTACATTCTCGTGTTGACCTCTATCCATTCAGGGCAGCACCCACATTGTTAGACAGTGATTTACCTCTACCCTATCAGACAGTCTTTTAGAACATGCCAACAGAAGTCGGGTATGGGACAGTAGCTTGTCCGCTCCAGATGAACTGAGGAATTTTGCATGAACTGTAAGGAAGCCATTCCCCTTTCCTGGAGGACAGGCCCCATGAGGCTGGCCATGGAGTTGAGGAATCAGAGGTGCAGACATGTGGCAAAAGGGCCTGCACCAAGCTGAGTTCAAAGCCAGACCTATCTCTTGATTTTTCTCTGAAAGCCTTTTTTTCTTTAGATAATTTGGATCCATAATCTATTATTTTTTACAGAAATCTGGAATTTTCATATTTTTTACTATGTATTCAAAGCTGTTCATTATTTTGCCACTTGCTATCAATAAAGAAATTTCAATCAGTTCCCTCAAAGAAGACTCAAGCAGAGTGAACATTTAGAGAGTACACAGAATCCTCTGCCTTCATTGTTTTCACATTTGCATCCATTTCTTTCTTGTGCCCATCCAATATTTTGTCAGGATGCAGAAACAAACAAGCACTCCAATGAATTAATTATGTTTTCACTTCCTTTTGAATGTATATGTCTGAACATATTCCCTGGCACACTGCTACTGAGATGATCAAATTGGGGCCAAAGGAAAAGCGTGGGACACAGGTAACTCATCACTGTGAGAAACAATTGAGAGCTGCTTGCATTGGTCATCAATGGCAAATATTAATATCAATAAGAGTAGCTAGCTGGGTGTGGTGGCGCACGCCTGTAATCCCAGCACTCGGGAGGCTGAGGCAGGAGGATTGGTGCGAGTTCGAGACCAGCCTCGGCTACAAAAGTGAGCTCAAGGCCAGCCTGAACTGCATAGCAAGACCCTGTCTCAAAAAGACAAAAAAAAAAAAAAAAAAAAAAAAAGAGTAGCAAGCATTTACCACATGTTTTTTTGTATGGGGAGTGAACCTGGCCTTGCATATTCATGAACCCTTCCTCCCTGGATTGCAATGTCGGATCAATAGTTCAGGGGCATGGTATAGGTACAAACTTCTTTCTTCCTTATTCCCTAAACAAAAGTGTACAATGACTGTTTGCATCATATTAGGTATTATAAGCAATCTACAAGTGATTAAAATACAAAGGAGGATGTGCATAGATTCTATGCAAATGTCACAGCATTTTATATAAGGGACTTGAGCATCCACAGATTTTAATATTTGAGGAGAACCACTGCCCCACAGAAACCAAGGAACGACTAACAATGCAAAGCATTTACACAGCTAACTGATTATGCCCTTAAATGTTTGATGGACAGTGGCATGTGGTCAGTCAGTCCTGGGGGAAGGTGGGTGAACTCTAACATAGATAGTGGGCCTATTTCTATGGTATACATATGCCCACCTTGGTTTTTAAGCAGCCAGCAGTTTAAAACAGGCTTACAAAATTCTTGTATATTTAATAATCAGCTCTGGGAAGCAGGAGAAGGCTCCAGCCCATCATGGAAGGATCCTGAAGCAGAAAACAGTCCCACAGCTTGTGTCAATCCAGCAGCTGCAAACCCAGGTCTATCTCGCAGGCTGCCCTGAGCTCACAGCCTCAGACTGTGTCCCAGTGAGTGTGTGTGTGTGGGGGTAGGGGGCGGAAGTCATCATATTTATCTGAGAAAAGCATGTGCAAATGTGACAGCAGTTCAACTATCTTTTGTGTTCAGATAAATTACAACTGTTTGGTTTTTAAAGAGCGCTTAAATTGTCTACATTTTATGGGTGAAAATCCCTATTAAATGTGGCATTTGCATCAGCTTCTTTGATGAATGGTCACCAAGCTCTTCTACACAGAATGTTTTGAAGATAAACTTGTCCGCTACATGTCTGGGAATCTTAACGACAATTGGAGAAATGGTTTGAAAAGAAGGGAGACAAGTAACAGAGACCTAGCAGCATAGTTCAGCCCGAAACCCTGCACTAACTGATATACTGCCATGCTCCTTAATCTCACTACAAACCTTTCCAAGAGGTTTAAGAAAGTTATGTCCAGTTTTGAGTCCATGAAAAGTATTCGACTGGATGTGGTGGTGTGCACCTGTAATCCCAGCTCTTATATCACTATGAGACTGATCTAATGGTGAGACCCTGAACACACTGTCCCCAGACCCTTCCCTAAAATACAAAAAAAAAAAAAAAAGAAAGAAAAATATTGACTTATAACCATGGATTTTGAATCATCCTATGTGTGTCTAAAGGCCAAATATTCCCATGCTGTAAAAAATTAAGTAAATTATGACTGATGAGATGTTATTTGCAGTAATTTCTTTTTATCACATATGCAGGCTGGACTACAAAGCCTCTCTTGGCTCACAAGTAGGGGACTTCACATGTGTGTTTTATCATTTTATTCCAAGCCCAAGAGCCACAACAAAGCAAAAGGATAATAATTGTAAACATTAGGTGATGCATATCTTGGTATGGCATAAATATCAGAGTTCATTAGCTAATAGGCATGTGAGCACTTTGAAAAATTCAAGGCACTGCATAAATGTGAAAAATTATTTACTGAGTATTTAAAAAATCTCCAAAATTTCTAAAGAGCTCAGTTTATAGACTTTATTTTCAAGCCATACATATATAAGAATAAGGAGGAAGTTCTTTGCTAAGTATATGCAGTGGAAGGCCTAACAACCAATGTGGCTTTTTGGAGCTGAATATTTTTCAGGCATTTTTAAGAAGCATCATTTTGCTTTTAAGAAACTCACTTACCTCTTTATCCCCTACCAAAGGCATTAAGGAGAAAAAACATTATCCATAAGAAATAAGATAGAATGTCATATGTAAAGGTTTATGGAAATCCTTAAGCTTTAAAAATCTCATGCTATTAAAAATGATTAACTTCAGGGTTGATAATGCCATTGAGGTATATTTCCAAAACAGCTCTTATCTGTTCAAGTAACATAGTAAAATATTTATAGATGAATTAATGTGATGTCTGAGATTTTCCTCACAATGTCTGGGAAGGAATGTGTGGGGACAGAGACAGAATGAGACTGACCAGGACTCTCACGACTATTGAAGCTGCATTCATGGAAGAAAATCAGTGTATGTTTGGGGCTTTCATAATGCAAGTTGAAGAAAAGGTCACCTCCTATCCATATGTGACACATTTTAGAACAGTTCTAAGCTGACCAAGAGATTATGGATAATTTGTTGCCAAAATGTTGCTCATTATCTCATTTTTGTTTCTTCTAATCTAGTTCTTCCCCCTCATTAGTGACAACATTTCTTTCTTTCTTTTTTTGTATTTTAGCGGAGGGTCTACAGTGTTTAAGTCTCACTACCAGATGGGATTCATAGTGATTCACCTATTTTCGGCCTCCCAAGAGCTGGAGTTACAAGTGTGTGCCACCACACCCAGTCTCAATGGCTGTCTTCGCATGTCCCAGGCTCAGGGCCAACATAACAGGCCTGGGGATTGAAGCTCCAGCCCCTCCACCTGGTTGCAGGTGCTTTAATCTGCTGAGCTATTTGGTTGGTCCTGCCAGAATATTTCGTTTTTTTTTTTTTTTTTTTTTTCTGTCTTTTTGAGACAAGGTCTCGCTATGCAGTTGAGGCTGGCCTTGAGCTCACTTTTGTAGCCCAGGCTGGTCTTGAACTCGCACCAATCCTCCTGCCTCAGCCTCCCGAGTGCTGGGATTATAGGCGCGAGCCACCACGCCCGGCTGTGCCAGAATATTTCTAAACATGAATTTAGCTCATGGAATTCCCTTGTTCAAAAACTTCCTTTGAATCCCCAGCACCCGAGAATAAAGCTTGGAATTCTTTTTTTATGCCCCACCCTAGCACTTGGGCTTCATTCTAGAAATTTCCCTCACAATTTGGCCTTTTCTGCTGACATAGTTTTATTTCTTGCAAGATTGTGAGGTCCACAAGAACAGAGTGAAATGAGTGAAATGAATGTGCAATACAGATCATATAAAAGTATTTAGACCAATGAAACTTCAACAGTGAGCAATAGACTGTACTACTGAATTTTGTTTTGATTTTTGGTTTAACTCTACGTTGGAGAAACCATGGCACATGTGCTGCAATGGGCTATTTTTGTCATTTAAAGCTCTAAAAGGCTCCTCATGGCTGCCTTAACCCTTCAAATTAATGCATGGAACTTTTTTATAATAAAAATTAAAAGTGAAATAATGCTTAGACTAATAAATATATTTTCATTTAAAAGAACATATGTGACTAAGATATGTGCAATTTCTTTGATACTCTTAGATGCATACACCTATAATAAACCAAACTGCAGATTAACCATCCCTAATCCAAAAATCTAAAAAGCTTAAACAATCTAAATTGGAAGTTTCTGAGCACTGAAATGGTGATACAAATAGAAAATTTCACACTTGACCCTAGGTGACAAGTGACAGTTTGGGATATAGAGTAGGCATGCTGAAAATATTGCATAAAATAACTTCCAGGCTACTTATATGAATTTGATGTTTAGATATCCTATCCTAAGATATCTATATAATTATGTTCATGAAAATATTTCAAAATATAAGAATATTCAAAACTTGAAACACCTTTGGTCCCAGTCACTGTGAATTAAACTTTCTTAATTTGTATTAGAAATTTTTTTTAAATATTTTTTTTTTTAGAATTTTTTGTTTTATTTATTTATTTTTTTCTTGTTTCAGAACCTTTATTTGTTTATTCACTCATTTTTATGGCCGGCTCAGCCTGCCCTGAGGGTAGGGCTGGCGCAGCATGTGATGCTGGGGATTGAACTGTGGTCCCTGAAGCTGCCCAAGCTTTCCCAAGCAAGCGCTTTTGTATTAGAAATTTGCAAACTGTCTAAGCTATAGCTCAGTGACACAGTGCCTGCTTGGCAAGTACACAGTCCTGAGTTTGATTCCCAGGACAAAAGAAAAAAAATGTACAAGCCTCAGCAGATAATATCTGGGTAAAGATTGGTTGCTTTACTGTAATAATCATAATCATTAAGTCATAATAACTTGGTTGCTTTTCTGAAAGCAGCAAGAAAAAAAATAGGTAATTGGGCTTCATCAAAAAAAATTCTGTTCATCAAAGGCCATGATCAAGGCAGTGGAAAGACAACTCATTGAGTAGGAGAAAATATTTGCATATCCTATGTTTGGCAAGGGCGTAATATCTGAAAAATGCAAAAACTCTACCACTCCTCAGTAAGAAGTCATGCAGCCCAAGTAAAAAGCAAGCGCAGGACCTGAACAGAATTTTCTCCCGAGATGTACGAATGCAAACAAGCTCATGGCGAGACACTTTTGTTCAATGCCATTAGTCTCTAAGGAAAGAGAAAGCAAAACTAGGACGCATACATCTGTACAACCACTAGAATAACTATGAGAAAAACGAAATATAGCCAGGGCTGGTGGGGAGGTGGCAAACATAGAGCCATCTATGTTTCTGGTGGGAACGTAAGATGGTGCAACCCATGTATGCAGTAGTTTGGCAGCATATGAATACTTTAAGCACAGAATTACCATATGAAGCAGTATTCCATTTCTATCCAGGTATGTACTCAGAAGAATGGAAACCATGTATTTAAACAGAAATTTGTACCCAAATGATCATACATGTACTGGTTATAACAAAAGGAAAACACAACTTAAATGTCCATCAATCAATGATTATGTAAATGAGCTGTGATCTATGATATTAGACAACTCTATAATAAAACATTGATGTATGTCGCAAGTGGGCAGTGAAAGAAGACAAACCCTAACAGTCTCATATATACGTATAAAAAATATTGAGAATCAGCAAATCTGTAAATAGTGATGGCAGATTGGCTAGGCTGTATAGCCCAGCTGCACAGCACCTGCCTGGCAAGTGCAAGGCCCTGAGTTCAATTCCTGGTATACTAAAAAATAATTAAAACCAAAACAAAAACTCAGATTGGCATTTGTCAGGGGCTGAGTATAGAAGGGATAAGAGTGTTTTCTTATTGGGTATTCAGTGTCCTTTGGGTTATGAAATGTTTTGGAACTAGAGAGTGATGGCGGTGGCATGGCATTGAAAATGTGCTAAATGTAACTGAGTTTATACTTTTTAGTTTTAAGATGTTTCCTTATGTGTTTTGTATAGGATCTCACTATGCAGCTCGGACTCATAGTGATCTTCCTGTTTTCAGCTTCCTCAGTGCTGGGATTACAGGCATGTACCACCATGCCTGGACTAGGTTGCTGGCCCAGCACACCGAGGGGCAAGGCCAGCATGGCATGTGGGACCAGGGATCAAACTCAAGTCCCTGTGCTTGCCAAAGCAGGTGTTTGGTCTGCTGAGCTATCTTGCTGGCCCTTACTAAGTCTATACCTTAAAATAGCTCAAATGTCAAGTTTTATATTACATCTGTCTCACCAAAAAGCAATCAAAAACCAGGTTTCAAAGAACAACTTCCAAAGATTCTATTTTGAAGCACCTGGTGCAGAGCCTAGGAATATATAAAACGTTCATGTATTTTGAGAAGCACTGATATGAATTCTGTTTCTGTGGATATTTAAATTGCTTCCATGTCAAACCTGCCTAGCATATAACACAGCCGAAAAGTGTTTCAAAGTCATCACACACTACCCTTCAAAGTTCCTGTTTCTTACCATGGAAAACTGTTAACTTGAAATGACACCTCTGCAGGGCTGGCTTCGGAACATGCTCCCACCACTGCACCCCAAACTTTTTCCATGATGCCTGCAGTCATAGTTCTGTCCCCTGATCAAAGTGAGTCTCTCCCAAGGCCTTGGCATCATTTTTACCCTCTTGCTCATGTTGTCAACATTTTTTTTTTTGCTTTTTCCTGTTTCCTTCCTTACAGCCTAACACACAGCATGTGCGCATTCTTGTACCTCTGTAGTGTGTTCTCCTTGACATGTCCTCAAAGCCACATCTAGCCAAGATTTGTGAAAAGCTAGGCTTCATTTATCTCTTCCTTCACACCCTCTGTGACCTAGTAGAATCCTCAGAGCAGGCTTTGAGACATGCACTGGTTTTATTTCATTTGACTAGGAGGAAAATAATAAGCTCTCCTAGGGTATAAACTCCACGTACAGGAGTTTTGTATGTTTGACACTCACTGATCCTTTTACAGAATCTAAAACAGTATCTCTGCCAGTGCAATGAATATTTATCGAACTAAAACAGCACCTAAATGACTGACAAAGCTTTAGGAGTAGAAGAAATTTCAAGAAGTCCAAGTTCAATTATCTTGACCCACTTAAATAGGTAACTGTGGATCCAACTTAATACATTATCAAACTCTGATAAAGCCATCCTGACTCAGAGGTCTGCCACCATCCAGCAGTAATTTCTTCAGGCAGCAACTGGAAACCTGCCAATAATACTCAGGAACCTCTGACCAAAGACAGAGTCTGGAAGAAAGGCATCCAGTTAATGACTCTTTGTCCCTTTTATTAGAGAGGTATATTGAGACAGGAAGAGAAATAAGAGAGGATCCTCTCTCATTTTTGTTTCTACACAAATTTATATTTTAAATTCTTTTGACAAAGTATTTAAAAACCATACCTAGAAAGTCATATCTTTCATTTCAAAATGTATTTTAGTAACAATAAAGCAATGATTTTATTTATTTATTTATTTATTAGAATGTATCAGCAGTTAATTCCCCATCCTAAGTGACTCAAAATTAAGACCTCTAAATATTTTCACCCCTTGCTATAGAAGACAAAAAGGACAGATGAGTTTCAGAATGTTTTTTTTAATGAGCCTAGTTAATGGGCGGTAGAAACTAATTGTCAAATTAGCTTGGTGTGCATAGGCTTATTTAAAGTGTTCAGCTCAGTTTTCATTGTGCCTTTCTTTTGAATCAGGTATTGGGCCAGATGATGGAGATACAGAAGACAAAGCCCACGATGGTCTTGTTGCTTCACAACATAATGCTTTATAATCTCTACAAGGTCTCAGACACCTAGAACCAAGCCCCATGTCAGATGCACAAGGATTATCTAAAAGCTAACACCATGCAAAATTCTCAGATGCAAACATCTTTCTTCTGTCTGGCCTGACAACTGGGAGACATGTTCCCTGGACTGCACAAGAAATCCATCCCACGCCATCTCCTCTTAATTTCATTTGACAAATCTTTCAGCTCAATTTCCCTTTGCTTTCTACCATGCTTAAACTTCCAGCTGATTCCGTGGGACTGAAAGCTCCCACAAAGCATCAGAGTTGCACACAGTAATCATAAGACTCCAGGACATTCTTTGAGGGGAATTGGTGCACAAAGAGTCTTGTGCTGCAGAGATTCAGGGGAATATCTTTCTTGCTAGTCACTGGGACAGCTGGTTGGGGATTTCCCTCTGTCAGAATGGACGAGTTTTGCAAGAAAAATAAACAAATCTTTCAACCCTCTCCCCCTTTTCCTGCAAGTGAGCTGTACCTCAGGAAAAGTACAGTGCAAGAAAAAAGTCAGACAGGTTATTCATTTGCAAATGATTCAGATATCTGGGTTTTCCTTTCTGAATTTCCCACCACTAGGTAAAGAGTTTTAGTGGCCAAGCAATGCACAACCACATTAGCGGTGTCATGTTCAGTGACCCCACTCTAAGACAACCACATTCCATTGTGGAATGCAATTCCTCAGAAGGCCAGATGGGCTATGTGGCTACTGTGTACCTTCCCTTCCCAACAGCCTTACTCAAAGTTCTTAAAGGTAGCTATATTTTCCAGTGTTAACTATTCATTTTTTCTTTCATTTGACAAGTGCTTTACCAAGTATTCACTATGTGTCAAGCACTATAAAAGTGTGGAAAAATGGACAGGGGATTATATTCTGTTGGATAAAACAATATGAGCCAGAGTATAATATGGATGAGAGGGTAAGCTGAGGTAAGCAGTGAAGACAAACAGTCCTGGAGTCGCTTGCACAAGGAACAAGATATGTACTGAAGTGGGGGAAGCTCTTGGGATAGAGTTGAAGGATGAGTTAACCAGGTGGAAGATTCTAAAATAAGGGTGAAATCCAGACAGGGGACAGAATATATAAAGACCCAATCACAAGAGAGAGCTTAGCACTCTGGAGAAACTAAAAGGAGATTAGAGAGACTAATTCATAGACAAGGAAGTGAACAATATGAGACCAAGAGAATGAGCGAGTGAGAGAGAGACAGAGACAGAGACAGACAGAATAGAGAGATAGAGAGAGTCAACTAGTACATGAGTCATGACTTCAGCTAGGTGCCAGGATTCAAGATCAATATATAAAAGTCAGTTGTACTTCTACATACTATCAGCGAATCATCCAACAATGTAAATAAGAAAATGATTTCACTTACAATAGCATCAAAAAGAACAAAGTACATAAGACTAAGTTATGCAAAAGAAGTACAAGATCTGTATACTGTAAACTACGAAACATTGCTGACAGAAAGTAAGGAAGAGCTAAGCAAATGGAAAAACATCTCATGTTCACAAACTGGAAGATTTACTATTAGGACAGTGATATTCCCCAAACTACAGATTCAAAATAATTCTTATCAATACCTAAGCTTATTTCTTTGCATGAATTGATAGACTGACCCAAATTCAGGGGACTCAGAGTAGTCAAAATATTTTGATAATGAAAAATAAGGCAGTGGACACACTTTGTGTGTATCCAAAAGATACAACTCCAGAGCTAACTACAGAGCTATAGTAATCAAGACAGTATTATACTGGTATATAAACATATGGATCAATGCAATGCCATTGGGAGTCCAGAAATCAACACTTTGAGCTTAATTGATCACTTGATTTTTGACAAGTGTGTTAAGATAATTAAGAGGAAAAATAGTCATTTTGATAAATTCTTCCAGAACAACTGGGCATCCACATGCCAAAGAATGAGACTGGACTCCCATGTCACATCATTTATAAAAATGAGACTGGGCATGGTGGTGCATGCCTCTAATCCCAGCACTTGGGAGGCTAAGGCTGGAAGATACCTGTGAATTTGAGTCCAGACTGGGCTACAAAGTAGGCTCAAGGCCCGTCTGAACTGCATAACAAGACCCTGTCTCAGAAAGACACACACACCAAAAAAAATTAACTCTCTATGTATGTATATACATACATAGAGAAATACGTATTTATATATATATATATATATATATATATATATATGTATATATAGCAAGATGCAAGAGCTAAAAATATGGAGTTCTCTGAGGAAAATGTAAGAGTAAATCTTCTTGATCTTGGATCAGATAATAATTTTTTAGACATGACATGAAATTTACAAGCTATGAAAGAAAAAAACAGACAAGCTGGATTTCATCATGTGCTTCAAAAAAACGCCATCATAAAAGTAGAAAGACAACCCACAGAGTGAGCGATAGTACTCTCAAGTCGTGTATCAGCACAGAGATTTGTAACTATCACATATATTCTTACAACTTAATAATTAAAAACAAGATATCATGTCTACGTTTTGTCCTCTGAATAACTATGAAGACAACAATACACAATGCATTAATTATTGTAACTGTCCTACTAACCTGTTTTGAAACTGTTTTGTTGCTATTTTTTTCTCACTAAAATGAACAAAATTTGTTTTTAAAAAGTAACCTAAAAGATCCAATAAGAAAATGCACAAAATTTCCAATTAATAAAAAAGACAGACATTGCAGCACTCAAAAAGTTAACTCAAAATAGAGCATCAATCAAAATGGAAAAGACAAAAATATAAAATTTCTGGGAGATAGGAAAGCAAATCTAGATAACCCGCAATGGGAGGATAACATTTTAGGGACAGCATTAAAAGTATGATGCAAGAAAGAAATAATTGATAAATTAGATTTTATTAAATTTTCTGCAAAACATAGTGTCAAGCAATGAAAAAACAAGATATAGATTGGGAGAAAATATTTACAAAAGTATGCTTGACAGAGATTTATCCAAAAGACACAAGAAATTGTTATCAACAACAGAAAGTGAATGTCCTAATTAAAAAGTAGGTATAATACCTGAACGGAGGCCTCACAGAAGAAAGTATCGGGATGGCCAACGAGTACATACAAAGGTGCTCAACAGTCCCTGGAGCATCATAAGTGAAAACAGTACAGAACGCTAGTGATGGCCAAATCCAAAACACAACAGCAAGTGTTGGCAAGGTCATAGAGCAAGAAAACTCTCAGTCATTGTTACCAGGCGTTTGAAATGGTACAGTTACTTTGGAAGACAGTTTGGCAATTTCTTTTAAAAGTAATCATGCACTTATATGATCTGGCAAGCACACTCCTTAGTATTTACCTGAAAACACATTTACATGTGTAAAAACACATGATGTTGACAGCAGTTTTATTCACAAAACTTTAAGGCAGCAAAGATATCCTTTAGAAGGCAAAAAGATAAAAGAGAATATTGTTCGTCATTAATAATAAATAAGCTACTAAACCATGAGAGGACACAGAGGAAATGTAAACGTGCTTTACTAAGTAAAAGGGTCCAATATGAAAAGATCATATACTACATGGGTCTAACTGTATGACAATGTGGGAAAGGCAAAACTATGGAGACAATAGAAAGATCTGGGTTGGAGAAAGAGGAGTGAAGAGGTGGAACACAGATGTTTAGAGCAGCGAAACTACTGGGGTGATGCTCAAATGGTATACACCATGATGTTTGTGTAAACCCTAATGCAAGCGTGGAACCTTGAGTGATGAGTGGATGTCCTAGTGGTGTACCTCTCTGACAGATGATGCTGTGTGCAAATATATAGAAGCCAGGCTTGCTGTTCAGTTTTGCTCAGTTGTGAACCCAAAGCAGCTCTAGAAAGCAGTCTACTTTCAGATAAACCCCTCTAAATATATTTTGAAACTCTATTATCTCTCATTCCACCATGTAAAATGTTCTCTGGCAACTGTTAAGCTGGTTTATGTATGAACAAAATTAGAAAGCAAAGTAACAAGTTTTGAAAATTCAGATAAAGGATTTGAATAGACATTTCTCCAACTGAGATATAAAAATAGCCAATACGCACACAAGATTCTAAATATCACTAAAACAAAATAAATTCAAATCAGAAGGACTATGAGAGACCATGGCACATCCACCACAATTGCTTAAAATTTAAAAAAAAGGAAAAAAGTGATGTAGGCTGGGGATACAGCTCCCTGGCACAGTGCCTGCCTGGCAAACTGAAGGTCTTGAGTTCAATTCCTGGTACCATGAAAATAAATAAATAAATAAATAAATAACCAACCAACCAAATGAACAAACCAAGCAAAAAAACGTGTAATAATATGTGTTGACAGGATATGGAGAAATTGAAGCGCTGCTATACCAGTGGTGAGATTATCAAGTGACATAGCAACTTTAGAACATGGTCTGGCCATTTCTCCAAAGGCAAAAGTATAACAGCAATTTTCACAGTCATAAGAAATGTACATTCATACAAAGGTGAGCACATGATTGTTCACAGTCAAGCTCATAGCCAAGGAACGGAAACATGAGATTCTATCCTATGGTAAATGAAACAAAATGCGATCTCTCCACACAATGGGATATGATTAACTCATTTCTACAGAGGAGAAAAGAGCTGAGACACACATATGATCCTTGCAAACATTTTGCCAAGTCAAAGAAGCCAGTCTCAAAAAAGACCACATGGCTCAGAATAGGCAAAACTGTAACAACAGAAAGTGATGGAGTGGTTGCTTAGTGACAGGATGGGGGCCAATAGGGTTATGACTGCTGAATAGTGCAGTTTCTTTCTGATGAAAGAAGTTTCAAAATTGACTGTAGTGCTGATTGCACCTATCTGCAAACAGATAAAAGTCACCACACATTAAGCCAGAGGACAGCAGCAGGAGTCCTGTTAGAGCAGGGCTGTGCAGCAGGCGATGAGCAACAGGCCAATGAGCAAGACTTCATCTAGATTTGCAGCCACTACCGCCCACCTGTCAGACCCGCAGTGACTTCAGATTCTCCTAGCAGCACAAGCCCTTCCTGTGAGCAGTCTGTGTGAGAGATCCAGCATGCGTGTTTTTTTGAACTATCCTGAAAACAGCCTCCCTCAAGGCCCTCACTCCTTGGGTCTGAGGAAAACTTGTCCCAGGTGCCAAAAAAAGTTAGGTCCTGTTGCCTTAAAGGTATATACATTTAACATACATAAAATATATTTCAATGATGTGTGTTTTTAAAAAGTGGGGCTAGAAAAATGTTGGCAAAGAACAGATCATT
This sequence comes from Myocastor coypus, assembly GCA_004027025.1. NCBI lineage: Eukaryota > Metazoa > Chordata > Mammalia > Rodentia > Myocastoridae > Myocastor > Myocastor coypus. The sequence goes on from PVJA010018661.1 coordinate 19,317, forward strand.
TCAAGCCCTGTAGATGATGGAGGGATTGAATTTCACTGACCTCACTCAAAAAATGACCTAATGGGTTCAAAATGTTTTCTCTCTCTTTTCCCCTCTCCAGTTCCTTGAATCATGGAAGAGAAACTGTCAGAGACAGCAATAACATAGTTCCTGGGCATGAGGAGCAGGTGGGCTTCTCCTACGTGGGCATAAGCAGCGCCCCACTCTTCCTCACCCCTGAAGTGAGGTCTTATTTTCTCTTGAGCACCACCCTGGGCCAACAGCACTGTGTGGAGCTGGGTTGCTGCAGCAAGAGCTTCTGGCAGGAGCTTCTGGTTTGACCCGGGCTCCTGCTCCTCCACCTAGGCCCATGAAAGTTGTGTAAACCAAGCAAGAAATTGTAACTTTGGGAGGGTCACACAAATGACCTTGCTTCTCAGCTGAAGAGCAGACCTTTGTCCTGCTGCTTCCTACCCCACTTCTGGCAGTGGCAGATATTGATTTCTCTCACCAAAAAGCAATTACTTGCCTATTCTGGATGGTTGGCTATTTCAGAAGGAGAGTGATGCTGCGATAACCTCTTCAAATAGACTATGATAGAAAAAGAACATCCAATGTGAGTGCTGCCTGGGCACAGGGGTGTGAATGATACGTGCATAGACTCAGTGGAAGTTCAGCATAGGAAAGGTAGAAAGATTCTTAAAGGCAAGCTGCTCAAATTACAGCTCATAAAAGAACTCCCAGCAATTAGGATCTATGCTCTTTCCCAATAAGAGTCCAATCATCACAGGGAATAACTCATGCCCAGTCATGCAGCACAGCTGGGACTAAGGGGTGAGTACTGGTGACTCAGTCCCATACTACCGTGGCTAAAGCAAGAAAATTCCTCCCTTCTTAAGTAGCGATAGTGTCTGGATTATAGCTGTATATGCAGAGGAGTTGGTTTAAACATGTTGTTCAGGAAAACATAATTTGCGAGTAGCCTTTGGAATGAACCAAGATCTGCAGCCATTTGCCCTGTGTGGACAAGTCCCTTCTGGATGACCAGGATAGGGACAAGGACCTGTGAGCTCCTCCACAGACTCTCCTTCTGCACTGCAGAAGGAGCTGGCTGACTTGCCTCAGCCAAGCTCAACAACCAGTTAGCCCAAAGTTGACAACTGGGTTCCTCCCAGCCTGCAGAGGGACCACCCGTGCTTCCTTCATCGTGCCGTCCTCCTGGCAGTCCAGCTGCAATTGAGAAAGATAACGGGATCCACATCAAGGAAAGAAACCCACAGGGAAAATACTGGATGTGGACGCTCTGCCAGTGTGCAGAGACAAGGAGTCCGGGAGGCAGGAGCTCAGCCAAGACCCAGGAGTGCCCTCTGCAAGCAGAATTGAAACAGCAGTGCCAGTGGGCAATCTTCCAGGACAGAACAGAGAACCCGAGGACTGGCTCATGCCAGCCAGAGCCCAGGACCTTCATTGGTGGTGGAGTTCAAGAGGCTGATTCTTTTTTCTTTTTTTAACTTTACAAAGCCATATTGCCCTAATCAATTACAGAAGAAATAAAAGAAGAAAGAGTTTCTAGAACTAAAGGATCATGTCAAAACAACAAGCCAAACTTAGGGAAGACAATGGGAGCAGTCCTAAGAGGGATGTTTATAGCTCTGAGGGCCCACACCACAAAACAGTGAACTCCAATAAATGAAACCCAGTGATGTACCTCAGGGTCTCAGACGAAAAAGAACAATTTATACCTAAAGGCAGTTCAAGGAAAGCAATAAAGGACAGAGCAACAGTACATGACATTGATAAAGTTTCTTTATTAGACAGTGGAATTAGAGTGTGAACCAGGTAGAAGATGATTATGCCCAAGTTTCCACTTTGGCAAACTTTAGTAGTAAGTCAGGCATTACCTGAAGTAGAGGGGCACCCTGGTCTCCCTGCTTCAGGCTGCCATAAAAAACACCCATGTACTGTTCAGACTCTGAGCTAATTGCTAAGGAAAAATATATACGCTATTTGGGGAAATACATACGAGTATGTTGCAGAACCTGTTTTACAATAAGGTAACTTCCCTGTGAATCAAATCACCCTAACATATAAATCCTTGAAAATGCCAGCAAAAGCCAGTGGCCCTTAAGCGAATAGCTTCCTGCCACCACGCTGCCCCTTTTTCCGAAAGAATCTCAGCAGAGGAGAAGCCTAAATCTTGGCCTTGGTCACCTAGCAGGGCAATTCTTTTAAGTGGTGGGTGCTCCCTGAGTTGGATTATACTTAGGTAAAATCAAGAAAGTGGACAAAGGTATTTAAGACAAGAACCCTGCAGACATAAGGGAGGCATAAATAGTTATGTTAGTGACTAAATAATTTCTAAACTCTTCAAAGTAACATAACAACTGTACTGCGGTCATCAGAGGGCTGTTTTCTGAGGTTCTATTAAGAGCCAGGCAGAAGGCTAGGCACTGGGTGGAGGAGGACATGCAAAATGGAGCCAAATGGGCTCTAAGGATGCCCTAAGGCCTGCTCTGTCTCCTCACTGCCGTCCCTGTGGAGATTTATTTGGTGTTTATAGCAGTGAAAGCAAGAATGTCAAGACTTATACAAACTTAGATTACAGTAATATTGACCCTTCTCCTAAAACTCAGAAGTAAGATGTTCCTAGAGATAAATAATTTGCTTAAAGGTTAAAGATTAACTCTGAAGAAAGTGTGAAAATACAAATTTTTATTTATTTATTTATTTATTTTTTGGGGGGGGCTGGGGTTCAAACTCATGACCTTGTACTTGCCAGTCAGGCACTTGTGTCACAGAGCTACCTCCCTGGCCCCAGTATAAAACTTTAATTGTGTCTGCCATTTGCTTCAAAAAGCAGTCAACACGTATTTGTTGAGTTTCTACTCAAGTTCAAGGCTGTCTGTAGAAGCAGATATGATATGTAGTGCATACCCAAATACAAAAACAAGCAATATAAATTAATACAGAGTACAGCTGCTGATTGTTGTCAGTCTTACAGTTCATAGCCAACCTATGGTTACAAATAACAAGTGATTATGTTTCTTTTTTTTTTTTTTTTTTTGTCTTTTTGAGACAGGGTCTCACTATACAGTTCAGGCTGGCCTTGAGCTCACTTTTGTAGCCCAGGCTGGTCTCGAACTCGCACCAATCCTCCTGCCTCAGCCTCCCAAGTGCCGGGATTACAGGTGTGAGCCACCACACCCGGTTTATGTTTCTGATATGAGCGTTGGTTAGTAGTTTCGTTTATGTCACCAAGGCAGAGGTAGTCTTTGTTGTTAGAGGCTTAAAGTCATAAACACACACACATACACACACACACACACACACATACACACACACACACACACACACACACACACATATTCAACAATCCAATGTATCTAATAGTGTCCAAGTAAATGGTACCCTGAAAAATAATGTAGGGGGTCATAAGAAGGAATGTTGCAAAACGCAAAAGCCTTCATGGAGCACTTCATATAAGAAAGAAGAGAACTGACCTTGTGCCTAGAAAGAAAAAAAGGTTTCATGTGGTTGGAGAAGGGAGGAGCTATTCTAGGTAGACTAGGAGAGATGTCCTGACAGAGTGAACCTGGGCCACTGTGCCCCACAGGAACTGTGGGTGCAGGGTGGGACCCTACATCTAGGCAAGTGGCTTGGGCCAGGGTGAGGACAGCTATGAAAACCCATCCAAAGAGGTGGATAAAATTCCACATGGGAAAATCTGAAAATGACTACGGAATGAAATAAAAACTTTGTCATCTAGAGATAAGATCCATGCAGGTGGATTATGGAATATACATACAAAACAAAAATTTTATTAATGGAAATCATGTTGCATGTCAACACTTTCACTTGGTTGGAAGCCATCAGGCAATGCTTTCCACAAAGATAGTAGTATTTATTGAGGATCTGTGGAGGCAGTGGTGGGGAAGGTACTTGGCTCATTTTCTTCTATCCAAATGGATGTAATCACTGTCAACAAAATCTCACAAATAGAGCCCCAGACTCAATCCAATAAATCTACCAGAGTATGAAAATATATATTTATAAAAGTGACAGATGTGATGATTTGTTTTACCAAAGTACCTGTTACTTTATTAAACATATTTATAATAAAAATCCCACCCACAATTTTTTTCGTGTGTTTGAACAGTGGATTCAATGCTGGATGAATGCATTTTAGTAACTTCTGGCACAAAGACACAGAGAAAGAAAAACAAGTGATTCTGACAAATATTCACTGATGTACAAATGAATGTTTAATACTTGCTGAAAAAAGCAGCATATATTTATTAAAAATTTTGCTGTGCTAAAGGAGGTGTAGCACATAGATGTGCACTAATGTAGGCAATCTGAACTATTTAATGTACACAGTGCGAATTGGCTAACTTTTGCCATCCCATGGCTGCAACTGACCAATGAATATTTTTGTCATAAGAATATTGGTCAATATTTTTGTGTCACTGAGAAAAAGTGAAATAATATAGACCACGTTGGAAGTCCACCTGGTTGACAATGACTTGAAATGATTCTTTGTTGAAGTGGATAAAGTTGGACACTAGAAGAGGACAACTTCATTGATTTTTTTGAGCTCTTGGTTTGGTGGTAACTACAGATACAGTACCTTCTTTGTGTGAATGTTTTCTCTGAGAATAAGTTAAATACAACATTACAGTTGGAATTTTGAACATCTCTAAGAGGATTGTGGGACACCAGCCTCTTCCTCCTTTGTTCCATGACCACAAGGAAGGCAGTTAGTCTGCTATACACTGGGGAGGACCACAAGAGATTTAGTTATCCTCAAAGTATAGCTGATAGTGAAATGTAATAATTATGATGTAATATGTGAAAGGGCTCTGGGGGGCGGGTAGAGCATACACTTAGCAACTGTGAAGCCCTGGGTTCTAGTGTGAGCACAAAAACAAAAAAAAGTTTTATTGGAGCCAGGCGTGGTGGCTCACACCTGTAATTCCAGCACTTGGGAGGCTGAGGCAGGAGGATTGCTGTGAGTTGGAGACCAGCCTGGGCTACAGAAGTGAGCTCAAGGTCAGCCTGAGGCCTGGCAGGATGGCTCAGTGGTCTAAAGCACCTGCTCAGGAAAGCTTGGGCGGCTGCAGGGACCACAGTTCAATCCCCGGCACTACATGCTGCAGCAGCCCAGCCCTCAAGGGCAGGCTGAGCCGGCCATAAAAATAAATAAATAAATAAATAAACAAGGTCAGCCTGAACTGCATAATGAGACCCTGTCTCAAAAAAGACAAAAAAAAAAAAAAAAAGTTTTATTGCCCTTCTTTAGCATATAATTTAGTTGTAGGATTATGTAATTTAATAACACCTATACTTAAGTTCTAAAAAGTTTTAGGACAAAGACATTCTGAACATTTAAGCTTGCACTTCCAGGTTCATCAGAGATCACTGTAGTTTCTCTCTGAGTGTAGCCAGATGGCTTGTTTAGGGCAACTTGTCACATGTCGCAATGAGAACCAAGAGCCCTCTTTGATCCTCAAGGTCTGGCATTTGTTTTAGTCACAGGAAATGTGTACTTGTAACCAGAGCAAAGGGTAAGAGTGGTTGTGTGGGTCCTTTGCTGTCAGTTATGATAGCACCAGCGTGCCTTTTCCAGGTGAAGTGTGTAAGACATGCGTCCGTGGAGGTAGAGCCAAATGTGATGAAATACCAGGATGAGGGAGTAAAATCCTCAATTTTATAGGCATTACTTGCTTGGGAGAAATTTAGGAAATTCTTTGTGATGCATCAGCATTAGATAATCATTGGTAAGTGCACAGGTTAAAAAGAGGGCTAAAGAAAGTCATTACCTGCTGCCCAGATTACAGTAGCTATCTCTTCTTCCTTCTTTATGAAATGACATGCAAATGTATGTATGCATATGTATGTGAATATGTATATTTTTAATTTCTGTAGTGTTTACAGAATGGCAGACTTTTTGCATGCATTAACAGGTATCAACTCGCTTGATCATCCCAACCAGCCTATTATTCTCATGGTATACACGTGTAAGCTGAGATGCTGAGAAGTTAAGAAAGTAAGAAGCCCAGCCAGGATATATAGCCAAGGAGTCCAGCCCCAAGCTATGTGCTCTGAGATGCTATAAAGCATCTGCTTCCATGTTCAGTGTGGAGCCATGAGATGCCACATCACTAGATATCTGAGATGGCAGCATGCAACCACGATCATTAATCTTGTGTGTCTGTATCTGGATGTGAGAGGCATGGGGCCTGGGCTAGGACATCCTTTATCACTGAGCTACCAGAGTGCAAGGAAGCGTCTGCCTTTTCCCAGAAATCTCTACTTGATGGCTTTGGGGAACTGGCAGCAGCGCAGGGGTAGGCACAGGGGTGATTCTCCAATGTTTCCCTGGAGCTCTTTGAGTGACAAGCTAGTGTCTCCTTGCACCAAAATGGTTCCCTTCTATTTTACTCTGGTATAAAAGAATCATTGGCTGTCAGAGCTATCTGACAATTTCCTTTCTGTGTTTGAAGTTAGAAAAAGTAAGCATCAAGACCAATGAACTTCTGACATTTTACTTTTTTTTGGAGGAATTGGAAGCCCACCCAGGTCTGTGCCCCTCCAAACATGGTGTGCTTAGAAGTCTGCTGTAGAAGGGTAAAACTACTGCTTACAGCTAGGTGGGGGACTCTAGCATTTTGTCTTCTGGGACCTCATTAGTGGGCTCCAAGAGACCATCTGGTACATAGGAGTTTCATAGCACAGATGGAGGAGTACAGAGCTCCCCAACATTCATTTTATGGCTGAACACTTAGTAACCAAAAATTAAAGAAAGTGATTTCCCCAAAATCACAGAGCAAGCACAAAACAAGCTTAGAATCTGCCAGTTGTGGGTGCTCTGAGGGCTTTTGTGCATACCATGGCAGTGTTACTGAGCTTGGGGCCACCAGGAAGAGAGACCACACTTCACTCTGCCCTCAGCTGAGTGACCCAGGGCCTGGTAGGAGGAACTGCCAATGGCTGAGAAGCCCACAAGTCCTGCAGAAGGGTTCCTTCCTGATGTTGAGCAGAAGTCATAACCAGGCTGGTGTTCTGCTGCAAGACATCTCATTCGTGCACGTCTTGCCCACCCCCATCAAGGTGCGCCATCTTTCCCTCTACATCTGGCTCAAAGGTGTAGTCACATTTATTGTCATAAAACCATAGGTTATGCAATCTATAAAGCCACTCAAATGTGCTCTTAGTAACACGCAGACAACTGCTGCTGAGCTGCAAAGCAGCCATTAAATATCTTGCAGAGGTTTTCATATTCATGCCAGCTGCTACTCAAAGGAAGAGTTCCTGGAGACCCTACTGGGACTCCAAGAGCGTTTTGATGGGGAGCAGGGAAAGGAAGAGAGAGTGCTGTCCTCCTCATGGCTCTGCCTGTCTGATCTATTTGTCCTCCCACCCAAATATTTACACAGGGTTCGCTCTTGGTTACTTACTTGGCTGGTGGAAACCTGTCTCTTACCCTCAGTCCTGGACATTCAGGGACAGGCTGTTGGGTCATCTCTGGCTTCAATTTATCTATTGATGTAAAGAGCCAGTCTGCATGTTGTCATGAAGAAGATGTTGAGTTCATGTTTATAAACCACGGTGATGTTCTCAGATGAAAGATGTCCAGAGAGTATAAAAATACTTCGCTGTGATGATTAATGCATCGTCCTTGCCAACCAGATTATTTAAATGATGGAACAGCGGCTACTATTTTAATCATATAGTCTGTCTGAAGTTTCAAAGCACTTTTCCAACACTAAATCACGGCAAGTACTATTTAATCCCCACTTTACAGGTAAAGACGTTGAATCACACCAGTACATGTGCCTTACCCATGAGCTGGGGTTAACTGGTACTATTGCTAAGTGGCCTGGTTTGTTTTTTCCTGCTGTTCTAGAACATGAGTTCTCATCCTCATCTGCTTTGTCCTTCCTGCCAGGCATTTGGTAAAACATCCTGTGTTGAAGCCTTCTGGCTGGAGGAAAATGCAGAGCCACAGGAAATTTGTTAAGTGAATATTTATTGAGGCCCTGCAGACAGGAAATGGAGATATCGGCCCTATTCTCACAGCCTCAGACAGGCATCACAGTGTGTAAGGTGCTGAGCACACAGTCAGTCCATGTGTGGACACAGATTATCTAGGAGTCTTCATTTGGGCTCCCTTGGAAGCAGATGCCATTGCAAGAGTCTGAGGCAAGAGGCTCTTCTGGAGGAACACCCTTAGGGGACTCTGGAAAGGAAGAGAGAAAGAGGGAGCCCAGCAAGTCTTCAAATGAAGAAGTAGTGGCAGAAGGGTGCCTGGATCACTGAGGAGAGGTGATGTGCGGAGAGTGGGGAGAGAGTCTCCTGGGCCCTGTAAGAGAAACCAGTGTTGTTTGAGTCTGGTGTGGCTCAACTGTCCAGCTGTGGAGGTCAGTGTGCAAAGCATGGTGGCCCTCTGCACATGCTGGCCAAGAAGGGAAGTCAACCTAAGGCTTGTTCTCAGACTTGTACAGAAGATCTTGCTCACTACTCTTGGCCTTTTGGGTCCTCAAATAGATGGCACCTCCTACATCTTCTTCTGGACCTCGCCCATGCTACTTGTAAGACTCTAATATTGCTCTTCTAACACACAGTTGTGTTAACTCATCCAACTCCTTGAAAAGACAGCTTCCTGAGCACAGAGTCTCTGCCTACCAGAGAAGTTCTTGAGTGACACATGTGACCTTCTTTACAACTTTCCCTTTAGCATTTGGGAGAATGCATAAACACATATACACCATAGTCAAAAGAAATGGAAGACCAACGTGTAGGGATGATGCTAGAGGTCACCACACAACTGGTACAAAAGGAAGGGAGGTCTCCCAGAAGGCCATATGCGAGGCTTAAAGTGAAGGAGCCAAAGGGGGAATGCCATCTACCCATGCACCCATCATATAAGATTGTGTGTTTTTAAATAAAGCACACAGAAGTAAAAAGAAAAAAAAATATTTGCTGTATGATAACGTTTGTTGTAATAACAATAATAATAATAATAATAATAATAATAATATAAAAAGCAATCCAAAACAGAGACCAGCAAATCCAGAGGGAGAGAACAGTATTCATGGAGAAGGTCTTTTCATGCCCACAGGAAGCCCTCCCCATAAGAGATATCTAAAATGTTATATAATTCCTTCTAGACAATAACTATGGTCTAATGATAACATAACAATTAAAGTCATTTTTTGAGTGATTACTATGTGCCTGGCACTATTTGAAAGCTTTAGAGATAGCAACAGTTTAAACTTTCATAGTTACATTTCCCTCCCCAGTTTATAGAGGAAAGACCTGAGACAGAAAAGTAGACTTTTGCCTAATAAGAGAGAGAGGTAAGATTTTATCAAGAAATCTGGATTCAGAGTCTATATTTTTAATCACTACATTGTATGGCTATGCAAGCTACGTGTATCTATCTGTGTATTTTTGTACAGTGTGTATGCAAATAGACAACCTTAAAGCAATAAGACACAAGCATGGTCTAATTCACTGGGCCCTTTCCTACACTCTACATCTATTTTCAGGCTTCATTTTTAATATGAGCAGAACAAAATAATCTACAAAGCATGCTTAAATTGTGTTTGCCATTGTTGTATCTTTCTGTCATGTATATTTTATCACGTAAAATTCAGTCAGCATTATTCTTACAGAGTAACTTTCAGACACGTGACATGGGCTGTGGAAGGCTTTAGTAAATCTGCTCTTAAGCTCAGGGCAGGCCTCCATTGCAGGTGTGCATGTGTTCAATAACTCACTTTATAATCAAGACATAGGCCCAAGGTGTCTCCGTGACCCAGGTGTGAGATGCCAGGTGATTTTTCAAAGCAAACAGTTTGAGAAAGACCCTTTGAGAAAGACTCTAGGCTTGTTGCCCACCTATTCTGTACCACAAAGACCAGAAGGCCAGTGAAAACAACCTGGCCAGGCAGCCACGCAGTATACATGGATGGAGGTGCAGACACGTAGACAGCAGTGAGTTAGATTGCAAGGTGGCTCTGGTGCAGATCTCTGTCTTTCAGAGAGCACATCTTGGTTTACCATCCACGGTCACAGATGATGGCTATCCATCTCTGTTGGCCACTGACTCCCCATGCTTAGCCGGTGCCACCCAGGACATCAGAGGGCCACTCACCTGCTGGCTGCTCTTACTGAGCCGCACCAGAGCTGCAACTCTTCTGCTGTTTATGCACTGGGAATCAGCACAAAGGTCTATTTTCATAGAAATGCTCCCTGTTCAAGACAACTTAAAGGTTATTTCCCTAAGATATTAGGAACATAGGTAGGTAGGTAGGTAGATAGATAGATAGATAGATAGATAGATAGATAGATAGATAGATGATAGATTTTTCAATTCACTAATTTCAATTCTGCTTTTCCCCTCACATGGTCAACTAGCTTGCATGAATGTATCATTTTCCCTAAATACATATTTCTTTGTTTGAGTGTATATGACCTTATTGTTGAAAATTTTAAAACCCAAAGCAGTTAAACAATTATTGTCCTAACTCCCTCAGATAGCTGCTGCTTATATCTTGCTGTGTTGTCACATAGTTTTTGCTATGCAGCATGACATAGTTCGTTATACTGTGCTACACAGACCATCTCTATGTTCCAGTTTTGCAGTTTTTAAGGGGTCCCTGCACAGATGCCATGCCCATTCCCCCCATCCAGTGCCAATTGCAAGCACGCTGCAAAAAAGTTTTCATTATGTCCTGAATTTTCAATGTCTATTATATTTTAATTTTGCCCACACCAGGATTTCTCTTTGGTCTGAGCCCTCCAGGCTAAATCTCATTTGCTCAGGTTGCTAGAGAAATTTCCACCCTAAGAAGTATTTTCAGTTCAGGGGGAAATGCAGCATTCTCTGTACAAATCCCCAAAGGAGGGCTCTTGTGCAAATTTGTTCAACCTATGACTTTGTGATGATGCTGAGGTACAGATTCATGCGGCTGGATTTTAAATTCATGCTCCATTTCCTAGAGCATTTTCTAAAAGAAGTAGACACGGACACAAACATTCTCATTATAACACCACTACTCCCTTAGCATGGTGCTGTGGGGTCTTGAAATAGCCATGTGATGGACAGGAACCTAAACAAGAAAGCTAATTGAAACACTTAAAACTCATTTGCAAAGGCTCAGTTTAAATTTCCCATCATGCTGTTATTTTACTCTTGTCTCTGCTCTTCCGATTTGTCTTCATATAAAACTAAAGACATAGAAGAGAGGTAACTGAGAAAAAGATGTTTGCCTGTCACTTATAACCTTAAAAAAAATTGAGATCAAGACCAGATTAGTTTCTGGCTTTTAGAAATAAGACATTTTGCCAAGAATCTATTTATGATTTGATACATAGTCTTGCATAAATCACTATGATACATATTTAAGCAATTTAAATCTAAAAAAACATAAGGAAAAGCTAAATTAAGAATTCTGTCTACTCATTTTACATTTTCAAAAAAGTGAATCATTTAAATGATCTTTAATCTTGGCATATTTTAATGACTACTACATTTAAAATGATTACTATATTTAAAAGAATTCATTCCATATTCCACACAATACTCCACATTTTTTGCTGCATTTTAAATGAATTAATCAGACTTGTCCACTCCTAAAAAGTCATGATATATCATTGTCAATTCTGCTCTTTGCAAGTTTATCTTTGTATATGATAGGAGAGAAACAAAATTTTAGGGTTGAAATAAGGAAGACCTGACCATTTCACCATATGCATTAGTTTTCGGTATTCTGGGTTCTAGGCCAGGAGAGCAGGCACAAAGGTCAGTGAACCCTGATCTCTATCTTGGATGAGTCATCAACAGAGCAGAGTCTTGGTATCTTCTGTGGAGTAGATGGGAGACTGGCATCCAAGATGTGTTTCATGGAAAAGGGAAAGATCATTGGTCACTTGAAGAACACAAATTAAACCAACACTGAGATTTCATCTTACTCCAGAAAGAATGGCTATCATCAAGAAGTCAACCAATTACAAATGCTGGAGAAGCTATGGAGAAAAAGCAATCTTTCTCCATTGCTGGTGAGAGTCTGGTGTAACCACTGTGGAAATCAGTGTAGATTCTTCAGAAAACTACGATTAGAGGTCCCATTCAACCCAGTTATTCCAGGAGAACTGAAAACATCATACCACAAGATATATGTGTACCCAAGTTTATACCAGCATAATTTGCCATGCTAAATATTGGAAACACCCCAAATGCCCACCAGCTGAGGAATAGATTTTAAAAATGTGGTATTTTTATACAATGGAGTATTAATCAACTATAAAAAGGTAAGCCTGTGGTTTTTATAGGCTAATGGATGCAACTGCAGATCATACTTGTAAGTTAAGCAAATTAGATCCACATGTGTAAACATCTAGTATAAGAACCCGAAAGAGCAGACAAAATCTGGATGGTACAATAGGTACTGCAAAAGGGAAAGAGAAGGAAAAACTGAGATGGGGAAAGGGACAAAAGAAAGAAAGAAGGAAGGCCTGGGAGATAGCTCAGAGACAGAAGTGTCTGCCTGGCAAGTACAAGGTCCTGAGTTCAAGCCCTGGTTACACACACACACACACACACACACACACAAAAAGAAGAAGAAAGAAAGAAGAAAATGAAAAAGATGTATTTATGTATATATACGGGATAGCTTGGATAATTATATTGCTGATTTCTAGTGGTCTACTAAATAGAGCAGTTAATACTTAATTATCTTTCTTCTCTTCATTTTTTAAGCCAATTTTTCATGCTTATATTTGGTAATGTGTAGGACAATATACACTATGACAACCTATTATTTTGCTGTCTTAGTTACTTTTTTACTCATTGCTGAGACAAATACCCGACACTCAAAATGAAGGAAGGAAAGGTTTATTTAGCTCACAGTTACTGGAGGTTTCAGTCCATGTTCGACTGGCCCAAGGCTGAGAGGAACAGAGCAGAGAGATTCCAGTTCATGGTGGTAGAGCAGCAACAAAATAGTGGCAGAGGTAGCCACCAAACAGGACAGCAGAGAGCAACAGCTTGAGTCTGCCTCTCTGTCTCTCTTTATATTACATTCAGGCTCTCCACCTTAGCCCCCACCTTCAGCTACACCCATAATCCCAGAAGTACTTCAACCCATAATCCCATCAGTACTAAAACCCATAATCCCAATGATCATGGATCAAGTCTCAAACTCTAGAAGTCCCTGCCCAATGACTACATGAAGCTTTGAGGGGACAACTAGACATAAACTATAACATTTGCTTAGAGAAATTCTATATTTTTTCTCATTTTTATCTTATTTTTAAATTTTCTTTAAAAAATAAAAAAATCCAAAGAAAAGAAGACAGACAGACAGGGAGAAAGAAAGAAAGAAAGGAACAGAGGAAATGAGTAAATGTAGGCCAATGGGATTGGCATCTACAAAGAGCACAGTGAATTCTCCGAATTTGGCATCCTGGGATACTAGTTCATCATAATTATGTCACAGAGTCTCTTGAGTGAAAATTCATAATCTCCAAATAGCCCTTGAAAATCTCTTTCCCTCTTCTCTTTTGGGTTGGGTTGAAGACCTACTTCTTGGCTCAGATTTTTGCATTTGGCTTTCTCAATCTGCCTGTTTCTATTAGCAAAGCAATACTTCCCTTCCATGAATTTAAATGAGAATGACAGTGGTCCTTGTTTTGATGAATGTACACTTTCTTCCAATGTATGTTGGAAGACAAAAGATGAACACGTGTTCTGCAGTTTCAGGTGCACTGTGTTTCATTGGGTCTGAGGCACACCACAGAGAATACACACGTAGCGTTTCTTTTCATTTTTATACTCCAATTTCATTTAACTCTTCATAGTCCATAATGATAATACTAATAAAAATACTTTAAAGCAAATATAACTGCTTTGATTCAGTTCTGCTTTAATACATTTATATCTGTCCCTTTATGATGCCAATTTTTGAATCAATTTTATGGAGCTATGCCTTATGATAAATAACCCCAATGTAGCGCATAGTTCTGCCACCCATCACCTCTGTATAGTGGTAGACAAGCTTTAGAGTGTTCCTACCAACTGAAAAAGTTCCCCAAACCTCTTTGTAGTGACACCCTCTCCTCCTTCAGCTTCAGACACCCACTAATCTGTTTTTTGTTATTATAAGCATTTTGTCTTTTTTGACATCATAAACATGCATTACTTTACAGGTATAGTGTTTGTTTTGAGATAAGGTCTTGCTGTGTAATTCAGGCTGGCCTTGAACTCAGAATGTAACCTAAATTGGCCTCAAATTCATGGTGATCCTTTTGCCTCAACCTCCCCAGTGCTGGGATCACAGGTGCACACCACCATGCCCAACTCATAAGCAGTTTTTTTTTTTTTTTCATTTAGAAAGAGCTTATATTTTATTTTTTGTACTGAATATCTGAGGAAGCATTTTTCACTATTATAAAAGTTTATTTGATAAAAACTTAGTATGAAATGTGTATGGCCCACTCTCCAGTTAGTGAAAGTCACACTTGGAGGAGGGGCATGAGTTGTTCTGCTGAGCAGTCATTATTTAAACTCATTCCAAGGCTTCCAACATGATGATACTGTTTTCTCATATTTTTACCATTCCAATGTTGTTCTCTGTGGCCCACTAGTTGCCATCTCCACATTCATCTATCACAAGACTCATAAAGGGATCAAATCCTCACAATATTCCATGGAAACGTCTGTCACCAATCAATTTCAATGATAACTTCCTGTTCATAAATTTTTTCGGCTCAGGAGGGTGAGCTTTGCTCAACTTGTCTAGTCGGCAGCATCAGAAATCCTTTGCACATATAGTTTTTGATCAACAGTATGTTTCTGATATTTATCCATGTTTTTGTACATATGAATAATCCACTCATTAAATGTAGAATTTAATTTAATTGTATGAAGATATAATACAATATATATTCATTCACTTCTTGGTGGACATTTATGTCATTTCTAGCTCGGAGTAATTTAGGATACAGTTCCTATAGACACTCACATTCAAATTTTTGCATAGACTTATTTACTTATTTATGTACTCATTTATTTTGGTATTGAGAATTAAACTCATGACCTTGTGCTTGCCAGGCAAGTACTGTGCTACTGAGCTACATCCTTGGCTTCCTAGATTTTCATTTATAGTGAATAAAATATCTAGGAGCAGAATTCTGGATCTTCATGTAATATTTGATTTACTTCGAATGGAACTACCTAACTCTTTTCCAAAATAGTTGTACTGTTTTACATTCCCATTAGCAGTGCATGAGAATAGGAGCTGTGCCACATCATTTCTGGTTTTAGCTATGCCAGTGGGCATAGAGTGACATTTCATTGTGGCATATAATTTGGATTTCCTTGATGACTAATGCAGTTGACCATTTATAGATTGTTTATTAGCTTCTCATATATCTGCTTTTGATAAAGTATTTCTCAATTATCTTACCAAATTTTAAATTAGATTGTCATTTTACTATTTAGTCTTAACAGATCTTTTTATATCTGGAGACAAATCCCTTGACAGATATATGCTTTGTAGAGACACTGTCACATTCTGTAGTTTGCCCTTTCATTTTCTTCATGGTGTCTTTCACAGAGCACAGGTTTCTATGCTCTGGAAATATCATTCCTTAGTAAACTATGGGTATGACTGTTTGCTAGTGAGTGTTTCTTAAAATTCAGTGCCAAGGCAAATCACACTACCCATTTTACAGTGATTAATTAAATATCTTAGGCAAGGTCCCAGGGTTTAACTGAAACACAAAACCCACCAATTATAGCACACTCCAGCCAGTGTGTGTCCCTAAAAGTCTCTACCTTAAGGCCCATTTTCATTCCTTTCTTATTTCTCCACTGCATTACCACAGAAAGTTTTCCTGCACAAGATGGGTCAGCAACAAACACAAATGCTACTTCATGCCAGTGAAAGTGTGGCCATGACCTTATTGCACTAGAAGAAATAATTTAAAATTATATCTGTTCTGGATTTCAGGAAGAAGAGGAACCTCCGAAGCAACTTTTTAAAAAGATGTAAGAAAGGAAAGCTCTATTAGAATACCACATACTAAATCTTTCTGTTTATTATTAGTGAAAAGAAGAATACTTTGTGGGCAGGACTATCTAGCTCATTCCACTAGCTAATGGTTATTTATTATTAGTTAATAAATGATTGTAGACAAGTATGACTGACAGGAATGTCTGAGAGGTGATGTGCTCAGATCACTCTGAAAATTCTGAAGGTGTAGCTTAGTCAGAGCTGAACAGCTGTGTCTTAGACAGTATTCGTTATAATAGGAAAGTTATCACCTAAGAGCCGCAGCCACTCAGGGGAAAACAATGCTATGGCAGCAGTGAGGTCATCCAGGTCTTCCTACATCCCAGACAGGAAGTCAGTTAACTCTCAGCATAAGATTCGTATCATTTTGACTCCTAACGGCTAAAATTTCCCAAAATAAAAGACAATGTGCTGGACTTTAGAAATGGAGAGGGTCGCAAGGAAAACACTTTCTCTTTACATGATAGCAGACAAATAATTATAAGATTGGCCATCATCATCATAACAAATACTGTTGAGCACAGCTCATAAAAGTTTCATATGCATTTTCTCCCCAATCCTCACTGGAAGATTGGTGTACTTATCCCAACATAGAGAGCTGGAGATGAGGCCCTGAGGACGTACCTGTCTTGGTCTAGTGTCACACCTACTTAATACCAAGTGAAAGCCGGTGGAAGGCTAGGATTCTTTCTCCCTGCCTTTGGAACACCATGAGCACCCAAAGTAGTGATGTAAGTCCCGCGTAAGTCCTCATTTCTCTTTTCCCTTGATTTTTAAAACATATTCTTTTGTTGTGCATGAGATAAATTTCTCTCACTAAAGCCTTCATGGTACACTGCATTGTATTAAAGATGACTCAACTATCAAAGTTTTAACTCAATGCTAGATCAAATTCCACAGGAATGAGTGCCTTGGAGGCCATGACTCTGTGAGCTCCCAAATTCTTTCTTTCTTTCTTTTTCTGCAAATCTTCCAGTTAAAAGACCTTATGTGGAATTCTAGCACTTGGGAGGTTGAGGCAGGAGGATCAATGTGAGTTCAAGACCAGCCTGGGCTACAAAAATGAGCTCAAGGCCAGCCTCAACTGCATAGCGAGACCCTGTCTCAAAAAGACAAAAAAATACAAAACAAAACAAAACAAACAAACAAACAAAAACCACCTTATGTGGAATGTTCTGGATGATTTCTTTTCCCGTTACATAATCAATTCCACTTTAATGCTTTTATATCGTACTTGTCCACGAAGGACTTCTTAGCTTAGTTTATTGCCTTGTTCATGCTTGAGTGTGCAATGGAGCTGGGCAATGGAGCTGGCTTGGGAAGAAGGGCTGTAGGGCTGCTCTTTGCCCCATCCTACCCAACAAGGAGCAAAACACATCAGCACATACTCTAGAACCAGTTTGCATTTGAAGAATGAACTTCCACTGCACACATGGCCATGACTCTGAAATAATGAGCTTTGTGTGAATCTCACAGCAGGTTCACATTTCAGTTCATTGCTTTGTGAAAGATGAAGTACACTAGCCTCTGCATGGATAATAAGGGGTAACTGTAGGCTTTGGAGTTGGGTCCTCGGCAAAGAAAATTCAGCTTTGCTTAGGATCAGGCCCCAGCAATTGAACACAACTGTAGACTCTGTCATTCCCCACCAACAGCACAGGGTTATGACTGAGAAAACTACAATTAAATTCCTCTTATTCAAGCAGCCATGTTTCTACATTCTTATTGGCCTCTCTAATAGCTACATGAAGGATAAACAGCTCTTTTTATTAATGCTTCATTAAGGATTTTATATCTAAGTGACATGTGTTGCATTCTTTGCATAGAAAAAAGTACTTGGAGCCTTGATTCCAGCTGGTCTGGATTGGAAAACTCATTACTGCTTCTAGCCAGTCTGCCAACGAACTCCTCAGGGGAGAGATATTGCCTCATATGTATGGAAACAGTCAAATGGGATTGGTCAAGTTATATAAATAAACCATTGGAAAATGTAATTTAAAGGGAGGAGTATATCAATTACAGATTGTTTCCTTAATCATCTCTGTTATTTCTCAGTTCTAAATTTTAGGCATTTTTCAAAACAAAAATAATAATTAAAGTATACCACAAAGCTCATCATTGGGCCTTTCATAACAGATCATCTATCTGTCATGACAAAGCAAATTGAAAATGACATTACAATCTGGAGGCAAAATGACAAGATTCTTTGTAGTTAAGGTAGCCGATATCATCTTGACCGATTCCTAGGTTGAAGTCACCATCTCTTGATTCAAACATTAGCATCAGGTTAAAAGAGGCAAAGAACTGCTTGGAGTGGAGAAGATTATAATGCAATTATAAACACATTTATCTTCCTTTGCTCAGAAGCTCTCCATCCCATAATACATTTGCATAATGGGCTCCTTTGTTTGTTCCTTTTTAGATGTTAAATTTGGAACATTTAATTCTAAGTGTCCATCAAAAAAATAAACAAATGGAGTTTTAAGCCCATGGCTTTTCATATTCATCTGATACTAAAAATTAGTCCATTTCCCCTGGAGGTAGAGAAGTACAAGGACTCTCATTTTTTTAATGTCTGGGAGCACAGAGACTTTAATGGTCGTGAATATGGGCAAAAGACAGGAATTCACCTTGTCTACCCCACTCTCTACCACACACACACACACACACACACACACACACACACACACACACTCACCCTCATTATTCTCCTTTCTGAACTGAAGTGGACAGACCACTACATTTGGGAGGCTCCTCCTCACTCTGGCTCTGGCTCTATCCAGAGCCTTTATCTTTGCCTCCAGAGTTGTATTCCCCAGTGGTCCTTTCCCACAATACATGCTCACTCTTCCTTCCTGGTGGGTCCCAAAGCCAAGGGCTTATGTCTAATTGCCAGGATGGCAAAGAGCTAACATAAGAATCAGTCCTTCTTATGGAGTATCTATTGGCTCCAGAGGAACATATTTTACTTTCTTAAAGGGAATAGTGGAAGACACAATAGCTATGTTTGCCACTTAACATGACAATTTAAGAGTTAAGAGGTTGTCAGCCTGGAAATCTTCTCAGGAAAAGGTTCAAGCCTGCCTCAGATGCCCTATCGGCACTTTCCCCTCTCTGCTTGTAGTTCAATCACCCACTAGCCCCACTCCCACCCCCACTTTTCTGCAGTTGGAGAATAAGAGATGAAGTTAAGATGTGCATTAGCCAAGTGGTAGTTCAGGCAGGGCACCCAGAAGGAGAACACCCAGGTGAGCCCTTCTAGCCAGATATCCTTCGCACTACGACAGCAGCTGCTTTGTTGCATCTAAAAGCCTTGTTTTGCCAAAACTTCTCATAGTCTATTTGTGAGAAAATATGGCTTTTGTTTGGATTCAAACTCTATTGGCTGGCCCTCTAGGTAGAGCTTTCATTCTATTTGATGGTAAAGATTCAACCTTCCTGATGGTTCTACCCAACAGAACCATTCCAGTAACCAATAGTTGGGTCTCCTTGGATGCTGCAGTTTTCCTGTCTCCTGCAGATGCTCTTTCTGAATAGTTAGATACCAGCTCCAAGCACTCAGTGCCCTGGTTCTTACCAGGCAATAAACAGAACATAAAGAAACAAGGAACAAATCCGTCATCAAGACAAAAGCAAGGGCGGGCCAGATAGCTCAGCAAACTAAAGTGCCTGCTTAGTCAGGCACAGCAGCTGGGGCCTGATCCTTGTCACGCTATGCCAGCCTCACCCCCCCCCGGGACATGCTGAGAAGGAGACTAAGACTGGGCATGGTGACACATGCCTGTAATCACAGCTCTTGGGAAGCTGAAAACAGGAGGATCACTACAGAAGTCCAATCTGTATAGTGAGACCCTGTAGACCATGCACTAAATACATAAAAAATAAAATAAAATAAAAATGTAGGTATTCAGGAAGAAGCCAAGGACATTGAGCAAATGAGTTCCAGGCTCCTTTGATGATGAGAACATTTGCCTCCAGCTTCAGCCCTCCAAACCTTTCACCAGAAGGCCAAGAGAGCCTTACGAACAAAACCGAAGTCTGTCATGGAGTATCCTTAGTAGGTGTTAAATATGTGGTGT
>PVJA010018662.1:0-39547 GCA_004027025.1 Myocastor coypus
GGGTGGATGGATGGATGGATGGACAAGTGGGTGGAAGGGTGGCTGGGTGACTTGGTAGGTGGAAGGAGGGTGGAAGGGTAGATAGTTATGGGACACTTCTTGTCTAAACTCTGATGAGATAACCAGTCACAGACTGTCTCTTTTCTCCTTCCTTGTGCCCATCATAGTGCTCACCCCATCCAGCTCCCTACAGACCCCTTGCTCCAAGTGCCACAGCACAGTGCCTGTGGCCTGAGCAAAGTGAGTGGCCGGAGCTGCTCAGCAGGCACCTCTGGGCTGCAGTCCTCAGGCTCCAGAACTTTCTCTTATGTAGGGCCTATACCAGCCATGAGCCCTGCTGTGTGGTGCCCCTTCCTGGTGACCCTGCACCCAGTCTTGGGCCCCCAGCTGACCATACAGCTGCTCAGACCCCAGTCCAGGGAACTCTCCTCTGCAGGCGCCAGGGCACTCTGTTCAGGACCCACCACTGGATAGGCCCTGACACTGGACACGGAGTTGTGTTCTCTCTGCTGCCACTGCCCCCATCCTGTGGGCAGCAGGCAGGAAGCCTGAAGGCTGAAGCCCAGTCACCGGTGCTCACCACACCCCCAGCTGTCCTTTCTCATACTGAGACCGCACCTCTGCAGCCTGGGTCCCTCACCTGAGCACAGGTAGGGATGCCTGTGCCCAGGAACCCAACCCTAACTCTTGTACCTGCGGGTGGGGCGAGGTCTTATAGGACAAAAGAGCTTCGCATGTCCTGGCTGGGGGTGCGGCAGCCCGGGGCACAGGGCACCAAGCAGGAGGGTGATTCCAGTTGGCTGTGTGCAGCCAGTAAAGGAAGTGAGGACAGGGATGGCATAGGCAGGAACTGTCTACACTGGTTTTGAATATTTTTAAAACTAGTTCAGAATAAAATATTCTTAAACATTTGAAAATGGCATCTGTTGGGGCCCGGCAGGATGGCTCAGTGGTCTAAAGTGCCTGCTTAGGAAAGCTTAGGCAGCTGCAAGGACCGCGGTTGGATCCCTGGTACCACGTGCTGCACCAGCCTTGCCCTCAGGGCAGGCTGAGCCGGCCATAAAAATAAATAAAACAAACAAAAGTTCTGAAACAAGAAAAAAAATAATAAAATAAAAATAAAATGGCATCTCTTATAGCTTGGATTATGTCTCCCCAGATGTCACCCTAACCACAGGAACTTGATCATCAATAAGGTTTGATCAAGTTAAAACGAAGCCATTAGGGTGGCCCTGACCCAGCAGAACTCCCGTCTTTATGAAAGGACAAACCTGTTATAGAGGCACACGCAGAGAACCCAGAGGAAGGTGGAGGCAGAGGCCTTGCAAAGCCAAGGGGGACCGGTGCTGCCAGGAGCTGACCTCAGACTGTGGCCTTCAGCGGGATAAAGGTGACCTTGCTGGGCGTCCACATCAGCACCATGAGATGCCCCAGGAACGGGGTCCGGCCATCTAAGAATTGGCTTCATTTGCATTTGGCAGAGAAAGGTGGGTGCAAAGAGGCCCCAACTTACCCTTGGGGGCAGCCCCAAGCTCCCCTCCAAGGTGCCAGCTACCTCCGTCCCTGTCAACCACAAGGAGCCTTGCCTGGGCTGCCAGCCCCCACCTAGGACCTATGAGAATGATGTCCCTGGACAATTCAAGCGCTTGAGGCCAAATCCATACTGTCACTGTGGTGGAAATATTGTTTCAGTAGAAGATTGCAGTTTTACCTTCATTCAATAAACATCCCCAGCTAAGTCATGGCCAGGGAAGCTCAGATTTACAATAGGAACCTCCAGGCCCAAGGTCAGCCCCGCCTCTTGGTCCAGCTGCCTGGGGCCAGGGGCCAGCCCAACCCTGCAGGGACCATCCCAGCCGACACTCACCTTGCTGGCTCATAGCCCAGCACTGGGCTTCCCATCCGGCTCCCGTTTTCTGCAGGTGACTCGGACACACAGCAGGGCCGACGCACCCTCGCATGTCCTCAACCCCTTTTTCATCTGACCCAAACAAATCTTCCTGCACATCCTCAGTGTCAGGATCAGCACCCAGTGCCACCGAGGCACGGTCTCAGGGCCTGCTCAGAGGTACCCAGACCACCTAGGACTTGAGATGAGCAACGTGGCCCCCTGCACAGCTCTGCTTTCCTGCCATAAGCCCACCCACAACAGAGTTCCCAGCATGGGGTGAGGCCTCTCGGTCCTGGCACAGGCCTGGGGGTGGAGTCACTGCCCACTTCCCAGGGGAGGCCCATGGCCGGTCCACCCAACAGGCCCCAAGCATTACCTCTTCCCGGGCCAAGGGAGGTGATGGAGGGGTCCTGGGTGTGAGCTGCCCCCCCAGGCCTTCTCCCCCGCAAGGGACTGCTGCAGAGTCTGGGTGCCCAGCCCACCCCAACTAGTCTGGACCTCTCCCGGTGCTGCCCTGAACCCCTGCCTCCTAGAAGTCCCCTCAGAGAGGCACAGATGGGCCGTTGGGCCCCCTGCCCCAGCCAAACACGAGCTGGACTTGAGGGGCCCTCGGCCCATGAGGAGTGGAGCTCCGTCCCTGTGAGCCCAGCCCTGCTCCGTGCCCCCATGCTCATGGCCGTGAGTGAACCCACACACAGACATCACAGTTGCAAAAAGTTGCTCCTGAAGGCCCTTCTGGCTTTTCCATTTATAAAGCAGGGTGAGGAGATAAATCAGACCAGTACTTACAGGAGACACACAGCTAGCAATAACAGGTTCGAGTGGCCAGTGCGCTCCTGTGACTATTTCATCTTCCACGCTAACTTAAACACAAGAAAAAACAGGCTTTCCAGCCCAGGGTCCGCTGCACAGCCAGGAGATTGAGTGCGTTTGTAATAATTCATAGACTTCTCACTTCCATTCTTCTGCTGCCCGAGAATTACATTCTGCTATTAAAATGCTCTGTGACTACCGCTGGCTCCTGCTTGTTCAGACACAAAAAGGGACCGGGCGAGATGGGGGCCCAGGGAGCCGGCAGAGGCTGGGGCGCTCGCCCCCTGCTGGACACTCAGTGTCCTGCAGGTCCCCTGCCCTCCTGGGCTCTGGAGCTGAGAAAAAGCATCCAAGGAACAGGCCGCGTTCAGTTCCCCAGGGCAGCTTGCGGTCCCTTCTCTGAGAACCTCTCCCAGGATGGGGCAGAGGCCCCATCTTGGCACAAGGACACATGAGCTCTGGCTCAGGCAGAAGGTGAGGCCAGCAGAGCAGGGGGACCCACAGCTGAGGCACACGGTCCTGGCTGGGAGGCCGTGCCCAGGAGGCGCGCATCACCAAGTCAGCTCCATCCTCACCCCGGAGCCGTGGCCCCCACAGAGGCTTTTGTCAACAAGCTGCCAGGCTGTCAGCAAGTGGGGGTTCAGCTGGGCTGCCCACTCTTCCTCTGTTCTCTGCTCCTGGTCCAGTCCCCTCGCATGGCTGCAGGCCAGGAAGGGCTGATCCAGGCCTAAGGGTGCATAGTCCACTCTGGGCCCCAAAGGTCCTCTTTCCAGCCTGGAGCTGGGGAGATGCCAGTGCCCTCCATGGGGCACTCCCAGGAGGTCCTGGGCTGTGGACAGGGGTTTCCAACAGGGCAGGACACCTGCTGGGCAGGGAGCCTCTGCCCGTCCCCGTCCAGAGCCAGAGCACTAGAGCTGCAGACACCGGACAGCGCGGGCACCCCAGTCTGGGCTCAAGTCCTTCAAGATGCAGCCTGCTCCTGGCATCCTGCAGCCCTGGAGGGTCACCCTTGTTTGGACACGTCCTGCAGCTTTCCAGGAAATGCTGCGGTGTGGGTGAGGAGCAGGGCCTGCGCTCACACACTGGGGCCCACACACTGCGGCTCCAGACTCTGAGCAGAGCCTCCTGCTGCTCTAGCCGTGAGCAAGTTCAGCCACACCCAAGCAAAGTGCCCTAAACCCCAAACACGGGCAGGGCAGGTGCTGCCCCAGCCTGGGTCTGTCTGTGCAGGGCCCAGCACCCTTTCCCAGGTACCCCCCCACCCCCCGCTCCTGTCCAGCACCCCAGGACCCAGAGCCGGGGCCTCTCTGCGCGCTCCTGTCTTTGTCCTCATCAGCCATTTCTGGGACGGAGACACTAGTGCTCCCACCAAGTGCCAGAGCACAGGAGTCCATGGGCTTCCTACGGAGAGGGCACCGGGGAAAGGGCCCCGGAGGGGGCCCCCGGGGAGACAGACTTGGGGCAGATCCAGGCCAGCTTTGGGGCAACCTGGAGGCCACCTCCCAGCACCATCAACGTGGCCCTGAGAGCCAGGCCAGGGTCCCCCTGCCTCACTAGGGACCAGGCCACAGGGCCGCTGGGAAGCAGGAGTGAGGTGCGGCCCGGCCAGCGCCAATGGTGTGACTGAGTCTGGGCTGGGAGCCAGACAGGAGGCGCTGCGGAGGTGCTGCCCTGGAGCCGTCACCTCCCTCGGTGTCTGGGGACACAGGGAGGTGTGGGGACCTAGGCAGGATTAGGGGAACCTCCAAGGCTGTCCCCAGGGTGCCCAGCCCAGCCAGGCTTTCTGAAGGGGCTCAGGCCCCAGGCTGACTCTGGGGACTCAGCAAAGAGTGGACTGGGGGGCTGTGGCGGGGACATCATAGGCCAGGGTGGGGACCAGGCTCAAGGGGGAACCATGTGGCCACACGAGAAGGAAGGCTGCCGTGGGCAGCACAGAGGAGCGTGTGTATCCACGCCATGAGAGCCTGCATGGCCAGGAGCCACCAGGCTTGAAGTAGGAGGTGGGCATACCTGGCACCCCAGACAGTGTTCCACGCGCACAGTGGGTGTCCCGGCACCCACGTGCAGCGCCTGCCTGCAGCTGGAGGCTGAGGGCAAAGGCCAGAGGAGGTGGAGCAAAGGGCCACGCGCAGAGCCTGTCCTAGGCAGTAGCACAGCCAGGCGCAGGCTGCCTTCTCGAGGGCTGGGTCCTCCTCTGAGGCTGTGGTGGAGGCTGAGGGGGTGACGGCCCAAGCCCAGCTCCACCGTGGGCCATGGCAAGGAGCAGAGAGGACAGATGGGGCCGGGGACTCAGAAGAGGGCACCGCTGGCTGAGCAGGGCAGGGGACACATGGCTGACCCCAAGGAGGAGGCAGCTGCCCAGCCAGTGCTCAGTTCTCTCCTGGCTTCTAGGGCTGCTGCAGTTGAGGGGGCCAGCAAGAGCCCCTGAGGGGCTGGGGAGACGGCAGGAAAGGCTCGCGGCTGCGAGACGCTCGTGCTGCTGCGGTCCCGCCGCCCACCAGAGCCGCCCTGCACCGTGCAGAAACACAATATTCCTAGGGTCTTTTTCATAAAGGTCTTTATGGGTTTGGAAATTTAAACACCGTAGAGCCTGAGCTGAATTGGAAAGCAAAAGTCTCTAAGCTTGTACATCTTAAAGGAAAAAAATTCAATTAAGTGGGATTTTAGCTGTTTCAATAAAATTGGACTCTCCCTTTTCAAGATAAGAGCTCTCTGGTGCGGAGGAACCTTTATGCGCCACGAGTATCTGCTTCTCCTAAACGCGTAATCCCAGCTAGGACACAATGCCCACAACAGGAAATCAATGTATAGTCGAATCCATTTGAAAATATAAAATAAACTAATATATGAGTGGAAAATTGACTTCCTATGGATTAAAAGCTGCACAAATTGTAAAAAAAAAAAAAAAAGGTTTTTTAGAAAGAGGAAGCAGTTGGGGTCAGGGATCCCAGGAGAGGGCCCAGCACAGCCCCATAGAACCCCCAGTGACAGCCTGGAGGGGACATGTGGCTGGCGATGGGGGCCCAGGGAAGGGCACCAAGAGCTCTGAGCTCTAAACCCAACTGTCAAACTGCGGATTCATTCAAAGGGCTTGTAACTAGGTCCTTTATAAGGGTGACCCTAAGATGACGTGCAGCTTCTCCCCTGGCTCAGGCAGGGCAGCCGTGGCACCAGTGGCCCACCTAGGGGCCACGGGTAATAATTCCGTGACTCAAACACTGTGTAAATGAGGCAGCTCTGCATCAACTCAGATGCCAGGAGAGCAAATTCCTGCTTGGCCTGCAGCAGCAGCAAGGACAGAGTGGCCAGAGCCCCCGTGGCCAGGAGCCCAGCCTGGCCCTGCACACAGAGGACAGCCAGGCTAGCACGCTCCCTGGCACTGGCTCGGGCTCCTGTTTCCAGGTGGGCACAGTCGCCGAAGCCTCGGCTCCCCATGCTGAGCTGCTCATGTGGGCATAGGAGATCTCCACCTTGCACAGCCCTGAGCCCTGAGCCTCCTCCTCCAGGAGCTCCCCGGCCCCACGTGGCCCTGACCACACTGTCCGCCACCGCACCTGACTGGGTGTCCCCTCCACTCCCTCTTCCTCTACAGGAAGCAAGGCCAATGGGACAAGAAGCACTAGCAACACATCGTCCTGACAGCCTCGGGGACATTGTCAGGAAGGGCCAAGCGGAGGGAGCTGCAGCTGTATCCGTGGGCCAACATCCCCAGAGGCCACATGTGGTGTCCTCGGAAGCAGGGGTGAGGGGTGCAGCCTTGCAGCGGGTGGCAAGGAGGTCGCCAGGGCCGTGGCCCTGCAGCCTTCTTCTCAGTCCCTCCCTTTGGCTTTCTGGGACCCTGAGGGGAGCAGGTACCTCCCAGTGGGCTCCAGCAACAAGGCACCGTGCCCTACAAGGCCACGCTGCCACAGCCTGACGGCTCTGAGTCCAGGTGCCAAAATACGCCTGTCCTGTTCATGTGATCGCTCAGGTGTTCGTGGTGCTGCCAAAGCTGACTGACCCGGCACCTCCCAGAAACCCCTTTATCTCCCACTCGCCACTGGCTGGCCAGCTGTCTGCTTCCCTCTACACCCAGCCCCTTCACAAACCTCTTTCCTTCTGCTCACCGTCCTGGAGCACTCCCCTGGCAACCGTAAACCACACACCTCACCCCCATCCTGCCCCGCAGTGCCCGCAGCGGCACCGATGCTTCCTCTAATCCACCTGCCCAAGTCTCTCCATTCTCCTGTCCACCACGAAGCCGTCCATCTGGCCATGCAGGCACTCACTATCTGCCCATTTACCCGCCTAACCATCCACCCGTCTAGTCACTAGTCCTCCATCCACTCACCGTTCATCCATCCTCCCTCCCACCGCATCATCCACTGTCCCTCCGCACAGCCAGCTTTCTACCCATCTACCCAACAAATATCTGAGACAATCAACTTACAAAGACAAAAAGTTGCCAGTCCTAGTGGGCAGTCCTAGCACTCTGGGAGCCTGAGGCAGGATGGAAAGTTTGAATCCAGCCTGGGCAACTTAGCAACTTAGTCTCAGAAAAAGGAAGAAAAGAAAAGAAAAAAAGAAAGAAAGGCCCTGGGTTCAACCCCTAGAGTAGGGATTGCATCTGTAATCTCCAGGCCCTGTCTACCAGGAGATCTCTCAGTCTCTAGGCCAAGACCATGAAGGGGACTGCAGGGGCGTGAGTGCTGTTCACAGCTTGGCAGGCATGGCGCCAGCCACGAATGCGTCCCATTGCTTTGGGCCTATGGTGGGCGTGGCAGGACAGTTTCAAGGCAAAACCACCCATTTTATAGCTGGGAAATGAAAGAGAGAAAAAAGAGACCAGGCTCTCACGGTCCCCTCCGAGGTCATGGTCACAGTGACCTGGAGCCTTCACTAGGGCGGTGCTGTGCTGGTGAAGCCAGCCTGCCCACCCCCACCCAGCCTGTGTCCACTCACTCTCCACCCAGGAGCCCCATGACTGGCACCGCACCGCTGACCCCTGAGCCCACATGTCCGCAGTGCCCCTTCGGCAGACGTGGCTCCGTCCTGACCACCCACCTGGGGTCCTGCCTCACTGTGCAGCAAGCACAGGCTGGGCGAGGGCAGCTGGGGCCCGGGGAGGGCCAGCGGCAGGGCTGCCAGGCGCACACAGGCAGGCTTGTTAGCGCAGGGAACTGTCAAGCGTAACAAGGAAAAGGCTCAATTTGTAAACACTTGGTCAATATGAATTAACACCATCGGGATGGATTTTGGACTAAATTGGACAATCACGTTGGCTGCACCCAAATCCCAGGAACAATAGGTAAATTAGGTCATCATTAAATTATCATGAAGGAAAAATGCATAATTGGCAGGCAGCCGTGCCAGTAGAAAGATGATGGTTATTTACAAAAACCCTGCTGTTTGCAAATCTGTGCAAAATTATTTGTTCTTAGCTGAGTTTTACGGCACTGTCTCCACATTATCTCCACCGAGATCCCCAGCCCTGCATACTAACTAATGTCTGAGCTTTAATTGGAAGCAGAACTGGCCAAATTGTAAGTCGCCTTCCCCCATCTGTCTCTGTCTCCCTGGTCCTGGGAGTCGAGGACACAGAGCAAGCCATGGACAGCCTGGATGGCTTGGACCGGCCCTGCCTCCTCATGGAGTCACCTCCAGCCCCCGCGCCACCACAGGCCTCGCAAACTGGCTCTGCATGGGTTTGAATGACAATGGGCAGTAGGTGTTTGAGCCCCTGAGAAGTTAAAGGCCACCATCCGCTAAGGAGCACATCCATGGCTTCCAGCAAATTCAGCTGGTGCAAGGTGGCACGTGACAGGACAAAGCCTCACCACAGCCAGGGCTCACCTGGGCGCTGGCAAAGCCTGGGGGCAGCTGGTCTGTGGTCAACAAAAGGGCCAGACAAGCTGGGGCAGGGGTATTGGCAGCAGCAAAGCCAGGACGGGCCCCACCCAGGCTGCTGGCAGGGCCCCTGGCTGGTTCGGTGTGAGCTGCAGACCTGGCCCAGTGCCCACGTAGCGTGGCACAGATCTTTCCCTGTCTGGACAATGTTTCTCTTGGCATCTGTTCTATTGCAGTAGAACAGATTCACGGGCGAAAACACAAGTGTACGAAGGCTCAACATCAGAGCCCGAGGTGTGGTCAGACCAGGCCTGCCCACGGCCCATGCCCGTCTCTTCCCCTAGGCCCTGGCCAGGAGTCGCTAAGGGTCAGATGCCAGCTGCGATGCTGGGTTCTAGACCTGGCCCCTAGAGCTTTCACTCGGGAAAGATGGGTAAAACCGGGAACTGGCTTCCCACAGCCCCATGAGTGCCCCGGTGGTCCAGAGAGACGTCCCCTCCCGTGCCAGTGCCCCCAGGCTGGTCTCCCCAGTGTGAACGCCCTGCTCAGCCCCTCTGTGTTCTGACTGTGCCAGGCCAGCTCTCACGCCCAGAGGAAGCCCTTGTGGCTCCTACCGTGCAGAAAACTCACCCTACCAGCCACACGGCAAGCCAGGTGGGCTCCAGGGTGTTGCACCGCGTGGCACCCTGCCAAGAGCCCCAACGCACATCCCTGCCCACACCGTGAGAGTGGCCACCTCCCCCGGGCAGGGCTGCCACGACCTCCTGACACTCGGCTGAAGATGCCACCCGAGGAGGGCACAGGGGCTGAGGTCAGCCTTCCCAGAGGCGGGGCCCCTAGAGCCACGCGCTGTGTCGGAGGCCACTGCTGCTCCTCCCCTGCCCGGGCTTCCATCTTGCTGGATGTTCTGGGCTCTGGGCCATAGCTCCATGAGGACAGGCAGGGCAGCATGGCAGGCAATATCTGCTACCGGCCCCACGGTGCTGCTGCCCTGCCCACCACCCACAGGCCCAGACGGGGCCGCGACCACACCCGAGGCGGCGGGCAGACTGGCCCTCCTCACACTGGCACTGAGGGGCGTCCCAGCCAGGGCTGCTTCTCTGCTTCTGTGCTGTGGGTAACAGCTTCCTGCCTGCCCAGCATCCAGCTCTGCAAGGTTCTGCCTCCCCTGCCCTCTGTCTCTGTCTCCTGTTTAGTTGTCCTGGAACTTCTTGCTATTACTGTGGGCACCATCTCCCACCTCATACGATGTGACTTCGCCATGCCAGAGGGACAGACAGTGTGTTCTCTAACTGTGTCCAGGCCCTCCTCCATGCCTGGCACCACCAGGGGACAACACTCAAGGTCCCTGTTGTGGTGCTCACACCAAAGGGGGAATAGGTGTCAGTCCTCGGGATTGAGATCTGGGGAAACTGAGTCATAGAGGAAGGCAGTTGGTCGGGAGGCGCAGGATGGGAGCCATGCAAGGGTCAGAGCATGAGAGCCTCACCCTGAACAGGGCTGGCGGCAGGGGACCTGCCTGGGCCCACTGGAATGGAGGGCACAGCAGAGCGCATAGCACTGGGGATTATGGGTAGAAGGACCTAAGGGCTTGGAAGTGTGGAGGAGGCAGGTAGGGGACAGTGTGGCCTCAGCCGCAGCGGTGCTGTAGGAAGCCTGTGGGTCTTCATGTACAAGTGAGGGCCCTGGGGGCCAGGAGAGGCCGTCGGCGGATGGAGTATAGGGAAAGAGGCCCCGCCACGGACAGCAGAGGAAAGATGTGGAAAGGGCCGTGGCAGGGAGGAAGGGGACGGGGTGAGTCCACACTCCGGCATGTCTCCAGAGCTGAGAAGGTCACAAGTTCAAGCCCAGCCTGGGCCACTCAGGGACTCAGGTAGGCCCCATCTCCAAACAAAAACTTGGCAAATGGCTGGGAATGTAGCTCAATGGGAAGGCGCTGGCAGAAGAGACAGGAGCTGTGTCACCCGCGTGCGCTTCCATGACAGCGTCCCTGCGTGCTCGCCTGCATAGCTGAGTCTGTGCGCGTGTCTGCGTGTGGGACTCCGTGTCCAAGCATGTGTCCCATGTGTGCATTCTAATGCCTAGGGGCCTTGGCCAGGCAGGATGAACACCTCCAGTCTAGGCCTACACAGTGGCCAGGTGAAGGTCAGGTCAAGGTTGTTTGGGCAGAGAGGAGGACCTCGCTGAAGCCCCGTCCCTAGGGGTCCGTGATGTCCTCTACCTGCCCCATGCAGACACCCCCGGCCCTGGGCCCCCACTGGCTGCTTTTTCCTGGCTTCAGTCACAGCTGTGTCTACATCAGCCCTGAACCAGGGGCTCTGGGCTGGGCCAGCTGGGTCAAGACGCCCAAGGACGGGCTGGGCTGACCAGGCACTGCTCCAGATGCACGGTCCAAAGCGCAGATTTTGTACGACAGACTCGTCAACTGCCTCGCCCAGGTTAATTAATTAATTAGGGCAGCCATGGAACTTACTGGGCTGGGCCTGGGGACTGGATCCCCCGCCAGGAGTTTTATTAGTACATAAAATGAGTGTTTAAGACCCACTTGGCCACAAGTGCATCATTGCGGCTTTTCATTAAACAAACCTATAAAATTACTTGCCTCATTATGTATTTCGCGACTTCCTCTGCCTCCGGTGTGCCCCCCCACCTGCCTCTGGCAACGCTCTAAGTGCCTATTTGAAATCAATTTCTCTAATAATGGACTTAATGAGCTCATCAATTAGGGCTGCCATAACCGAATGTAGCCAGGCTCTCCGGTTATCAGTTAAACTCTGGAACTAATTTCCATGCTTCATCTATCACGAGGTGCCCATGACGTTTGGCTGCTGCTCCGGGACGATAGGGAGACCCCAGGCCCTTCCCAGTGGTCATGCAGGCATCCCCAGGAGGGGACAGTGTGAGGATCACGGCCCACCTGGCCAGGCGCAGGATGCAGGGCGGCGCACAGTGCAATTAGCAGTAATGGGCGACAGAGGCTGCCTGAGATAAGGCTGCGTTCCACATGGGAAGCCCCATTAGGCCTCAACCCTGCACCAACGCCCCCTCATGGCTCCGAAGCCCTGGCCAGGACGGAACCCGCGGCCAGCATGAGCACCCACAGCAGGGGGTGGGGGTGTGTATCCAACAGGAGGGCAGTGGACAGAGTAGGAACAGGCTGCAGCAGAGCGTGGATGCGTAGGCCAGCACCCACTGTACCCTGTGGTGCCCCAGGGGCAGGCCGCAGCAGAGTGTGGATGCGTAGGCCAGCACCCACTGTACCCTGTGGTGCCCCAGGGACAGGCCGCAGCAGAGCGTGGATGCGTAGGGCAGCACCCACTGTACCCTGTGGTGCCCCAGGGACATTCTTAAGGGAATGGAGGATGGAAGGATGGTGGCTCTGCTCTAGCTAGGAGGGTCTTGCAGCAGAAGAGGGCCCAGGAGGGAGGGCCCGGGTCCGGGCCGCTTCCCCCTTGCTGACGCTGCACCTATCCCACTCCAAGCTGAGTGGCTACCTGGAAAGAGTCCAGGATGATGGAGGGCCAGGGCCCCAGCTACCTCTCAGGACTGGGGCAGCTGGGGAGACAGGCCACTCTCTTCAAGCTGCACTTGGGAGACTGAGGAACAGGGATGTGACTCACTGCTCAAACCAGAGACCAGGGGGTCAGCGTCCCATGGGGAGCACTCGGGACACTCCTGGGGAGAACCGCAGCCTAGCAGCCCCCACGCCTGGTCCCACGCTCAGGACAACTGTCTCCCAGTGCCTGAAGCCTGGAACCACCCAGTTATCCTGCAGGGGCGTGGATAGCCAAAGTCCCACTGCGCCCTCTGCGTAGTGCAGCCCCCAACACAGCTGCAAGGCCCCTAACAGTGCTTTGAGGACCAGGCTGCGAGATGCGGCAACCCCTCCTTGCTCACATGCCGCTTAGCCTGCTGCTCCTGGCTATTTATCACGATCAGCCTGGTGCTTCTCATTAGCAGAAAGCCATTAGCACAGGTTTATCAGCAACTGGAGATGCAGGGCCTAGCCCTCCCCAGTTACCCCTCCAGGCCACCCTCAGGCTGCCCCAAACCTAGGCAGGACACAGGGACATGCCCTGGTACCCTCTGCCCTTCCTTCCCCATCCGTGGGGCACTCAGGTCCGGAACTCAGACTGCACTGAACTGAGGACCCAGGACACAGCCAGGGAGCAAAGCCACTCCTGCCGGTCACCCCCCAAGGGTCGAGGGCCACCATATGCTGGGCACCACCCCAGTGCTGTGTCATAGCCTTGGACCAGGAACACGGCAGGGCTGCAAGTGGAAATGCACAGCTGGGGGTGGCCCATGGGGCCGAAACTAGCAGGGAGGCCCTGGGGTGGAGCTGTGGGGCTAAGCCTCAGAGAGACAGTGGCCCGTGGACAGGAAAATCGTGCTGCAGGAAGATGGGGCGAGGCCGGGAAGGTGCACCCCGAGCAGTCTGCAGGATGCGGTGAGCCTTGGCGTGTGCGTACGGAGGTCAAGGCCACGCTTAGGGGTGAAGGGCAGGTCCCTGTGCTGGTGGGGGGCAGGAGACGTGACAGTGGAGCAGGGGGAGGACAGAGACTCGTTAGAGCCCTCAGCTTCCCGTCAAGTAAAGGCCTCAGCTCTACCCCCTCTTGTGGCCAAATTTACTTCCCAGCTGCCTGGGCGCTTCCACCCCGAGTGGGGGTGCTGTGTTGTTTTCCAGGCCCTCTGAAGCTCTGGGAGCAGGCTGGGGCTGCAGACCCCTGGCCCTGGGCCCCAACATCCTGTACAGCCATTCCCCCCGAACCCTGAATGCACAAAGAGCACCCGGTCCTGCCTGGCCAGCCACACCAGTCCCAGCAGGGGTGGGCCACACTCGCACGCGTGCGCACACTCACACATGTACAGGCACGCCCACATACACGCCCCCGAGAGTGCTCCAGGAGGTCAGGACCCGAGTCGAGACCTGAGGGGGAGGTGCGGGGACAGGGCCTTTCATGGGCAAGAAGTGACTGTGACTGACACCAGGCAGGCACATGCCCACCCCGCAGGTGCCCCAGGAAAAGAGGGCGGGGTCCCAGATGGAGGTCCTGCAAGCACTGGCATTGCCTCTCGGCCACCAACCAATCCCTGCAGTCGAGCTGGCTGTGACCCTGACCAGAGGTTTGCAGGTGAGCTCAAGCCTCTCTTTGGGAATTTTGTCTTTGGCATTCACTGAGCAGGCAGAGACCACCCTCAGGGGGCCTGTGAGCCTGCCCAGGCCAGGAAGGTCCCCCACAGGGACACTGGAGGGGATTTGGAGGGGAGGTGGAACACGGGCTTTCCACAGAGAGTGACAACTGAGTCACCTCTCACCACTAAGTAGTGCAGCAGAGGTGCCCAGAGAGCTCAGGGTCCACAGTGCAGGAGAGAACCAGGTCCCCTCTGTCCCAGCGTGGGGAGAAGGGAAGGTGCTCCTGAAGGGGAGGGGCTTGGGGCAGCTATGGGGAGGGGTGCCTGCAGAGGAGGGGGGCCATGGCGGAGCACATCAGCAGGGGAGGGCGCAGGCACCTGCGGGAGAAGCTGGACTGCAGCCTCATGTTCAGGAGCTGGGGACTGGACCCCAAGGAGAGGTGGTGCCTGAATTTTCCCGGGGTGAGGGATCCTGTGGAAGATGCCCACGTCGCCGGGCCCAGGGCAAGGGAAGGAAAGGACCGCTGGGTGGCAGCTCAGGCTGAGGCCCAGCTTGCTGCAGAGGCTCAGCTGCCAAACTGCTGAAGCACTTTCTCTGCGACCCAAGAATTCGAGCCGTGACAGAAACAGGGCCCTGTGCCAGGCCCGCGGGGCCCACTAAGCAGCTGCTAGAACGGCCTTGAGCGCGGAAGCACAGAGGGAGAAGGCTGAGGTGGCACCCCCAATGCCCAAGCCCGTCTGGAGGGAGGCCCGGCCGGCCGGGTGTGGGTCAGCAGGGGAATCAGCTCGGCCGGTAACCAGTCACCGCGGGCCTGGCTGGGGACAGAGGGCGGGATCAGGGCGGATCCAGGGCAGTCTGGGCTAGGCGTGGCTAAGTGGGCGGGGTTCTCCGTGGCCTCCCGCCTCAGGTCCCCTTCAGGTCTTAGGGAAGGCTGTCAGTTCCTCCCAGGGACACGGGCTCTCCAGCTGACACTTCTCATCTGTCTAGTCCCAGGACAGGACTCAATCTCCCCATCATTCTGTCCCTCTTGCCCCTTTGAATGGTAGGGCTTCCTTGTCCTTGGGGTCCCACTGACCCCGACTTCTCCAGCCCTGTGCATCCAGCCCGGTGCGCTCCCTCTGCAGCCCAGCCAGCACAGCCCACCACGGGGAGCCTGCGCTGGAGGAGGGGCCCTTTACCTCCACAGGGACCAGCTGATCAGTGGACGGGAAAGGATCTGAGGCTAAGGGCAAGGCTTCAGGTCCCAGCACCTTAGGGAGGAAGCTCTGCCCTCTGAGCCCTTGTGGAACACAGCCCCCAAGCCCCCCACCCCACTCTGGCCCTCACTCTAAATCAGGCTGGACAGGTGCCTCTGTCAGAAACTCCAGGCCCACCAGCCCCCAAGTGGCAGAAGCCCTCGAACACCCCTCAGTTCCCTTCCAGCCTTTGCTCCTGCTTTATGGAAAGCACAGCCCAACTCAGATTTGGGGTGGTAGAGAAGACAGCTAAAGCCATGGGAAGCCAGCACGGAGTGAGGAGACCCCAACAGAGACCTCAGAGATCAGCTGTCAGGCCAGCATCAGGGACAAGGCACCCTCATCTTCCTCCTGCTCTGAGGATGCATATGCACCCCCAGAACCACAGGATCCAGGGAAAGCAGCAGAGCTGAGGGGCAGAAAAGATGTCCCCATAGCCAACAGGACTGGCAACAGGCACAGAACATGAGGGACACCCCACCCCGGGGCCCTGCAGGCAGCGTGGTCCCAGCATGAGATGCAGAGCCTGGCAGGGATGGGGTTAAGAGTGTGGTGCCTCCCGTTCCCTCTGAAATGGCTCCCTGGTTCCAGAATGACTCTGGCTTCCCCTCTTAATCTGTATTTTACGAGTGAGAAGCTTTGCATTATGCAAATCGTTAGATAGGAACAGGTGACATTTCAGCAAAGAACATGAGCAGGCGGCCGGCCGGGCGGGCTGCTGATTTAGACATTAGTATTTGTCACCAGGGTGGCGGGGGCAGCAAGGACTCCGTGTGTGTGGAGGGCTTCTCACACCTTAAGGTGGAAGTCTCACTGGATGGGACCAGCTCCGTGCCCTGCAGGGACTCGGGGGCAGGACGCCTGGCGGCTGCTCACCCTGTCACACTACATTTCCAGGAGCTCTGGCACCCAGGGCACAGGCCCCTGTTGGATGGGACAGCCAAGGCTGAGCAGCCCGCATGCAGGACAGGCCCTGGGACCCTCTTCCCTGCGTCATCGAGCCGGCTCCCATCCACGCCGTCGGTGGCCATCCATCATCCCCCTGTCAGATGCAGCCACCGTCCATTTCCCAGGAAGTTGCTTGAGAGGAAATGGACAAGAAGGGAGAGGGTACCGCACTTCACAGAGAGCCTCTGGGGCCTTCACTGTCTCCGCTGCCTACAGCAGCCACACACCACCCCTCCTCATCTTATGCAGGAATTAGAGGAACATTCAAATCTGCTCCTGTGCTGAACCTGCCCAGAGAACTCCAGGACCACCAGCCAGCAGGACATTTCCATGACGACACCCAGGGCTGGACCAGGGCAGGAGCTCGTACTCACCAAGATATCTACAAACCCAGGGTGGAAAAAAGCCACCAGGGCAGGGGTGGGGTGTGTCCAGTTCTGTCTCC
Organism: Myocastor coypus; assembly: GCA_004027025.1. Lineage (NCBI taxonomy): Eukaryota > Metazoa > Chordata > Mammalia > Rodentia > Myocastoridae > Myocastor > Myocastor coypus. The sequence continues at coordinate 16,296 of PVJA010018662.1, forward strand.
AGCGTCCCTGCAGTCCTCCCAGGCGTCCAGGGTCCCGCAGGCATCTCCAAGGGTCCCTTGACTCTGCAGCCTCAGTGACCACAGCTAACCTCACAGTCTCCAATTCAGGCAACCCCTGGGTCCCAGGAGCCAGGCCAAAGGAGCAGGAAAGAACCTGGGTGAGGCCTGGGGCCTTCTTGCTGGGTAACAGCCCGTTTGGAGCAGGGCATCTTCCTGGGCCATCCCTGCCCCCAAAGGAAGTGCCGCCTAAAGAACCGACAGATTCGCCATAAAATAGCAAATTAATTTGGGCAGTGGTGTCCCACAGCACGTGCCGCAGAGGAGCGCACAAGCGCGTGAGTTGAGGACGGGGAGGCGGGCGCCGCTGCACAGGGAGCACAGAAGGGTCACGTTGTGTCACCAGCCCCAAATCGTCCGTGGCTTCACCCTGCCCACTGCAGCCTCCTGGCAGGCCTGGCTAAGGGACTCCTGCAGCCCAGGACTCCGCTGGAGGCCGTCTGCTTCCCTGGGCTGCAGCTCCCAGCTGGCAACGCCCTGCCCTAAACTGACCAGGCTGGTGGGCAGGGGCGGTGGTGATGGCCTGGGAGGGCTGGGAGCGGTTCTCAGACACAGGGACCTCTGGGTTCTGGGTGTCTGTGGTGAGGTGGGGGTGTCTCCAATCAGGAAGAGAACTGTGGGCAGAATATTTGGTCCCCCTCATCCATCCCACATGCAGTGACAACATGGGGACACCAGAGGGACTGCCCTCAGACATGACAAGATGTCACTCAGCCACTCGGCCAACAGTCCACAAGTGCAGGAGGCTGAGACCTTCGATGCACATGTGGAGTGTTACTGTGTACCTTGAGGCCTACATCAGCACTCACGTTGTCCTGAGACCGGAAAACAGACAGGAACCCAGGACCCGGCCTGGCCTAACCACCTTGCAGCACCACTTTCTGGGCCTGGAAGCTCTCCTGAGCCTGTACCACTTTTCCCCTGCACCCACAAGACCCAGCTGTCTGCCTTAAGGGCCCCTGTGGCCCTAGCCACGCCACTACCCACATCTGGGCCTCAGAGAAGAAGAGACCACACAGCATAATTCAGCATCTGGGCCTCTGCAGACACTAGAACAAGCCTTCGAGGTTGGGACCCGGAAGGCAAACCCAGACCTCTCCAGCCACACGTGGGAAGCAGTCGTAGCCCAGCGTCCAGGTCAGGCAGGACAGGCAGGGGCTGTCTTTCCCGGACATTCACAATGGCAGGCTCTGCACAGCCTCCCTCAGAGCAGCAAGGCATGGAGGGAGACGAACCGTGCTCCTGTGGCCCCTGCCCTGGCCTGTCCCCTAGCTGCCTTTGCCCGAGGAAGCCTAGGCTGCTGCTAGTCCGCCTGTTCGGCTCCCCAGCAGCTGCACATGTAGTAGGCGCTCAGTAAAGGCAGCTACATGGAAACAAAAGGCATTGTTTCACTTCCTTTGGAAACTCTCCCAGCAGGGGGTCCTGGAGCCTAGCTGCTTTGCCTGCCTAGAGGATTGAGACACTCCAGGCCGCCAGGAGCCTCCAGGAGCCAGCTCCCTCTATGCCCCACCCTCATCTGCAGGGGTTTCGGGGCCTGGTGTCTCTTTTGAAGGAGTAGCCAGGGCTTTGCGGTGACATTTAAGATGAAAGAAGAGAAAGTGCCTGCTCTAGAAGAGAACCTATCTGTAGTTAGCTTGAAAACAGAACTTTCCCTTCTCCCCGAGGCCCAGGAAGTGGGCTGGCTCTCTTCCTGTCCCTTCATCTAGGCAATAATCACTTACCGTGGGCAGTAAATGTCATCTTGGGGTGCTCATAAACAGCGTCCCTTCTAAATGAGCAGGTAGATATTTATGGATCTCTATTCAGGGTGACAGCGGGCGAGTCATAAACAGGAGGGGAGAGGAGAGCATGCGGGGCCTGCAGGGGACACCAGGTCCCCTCCACCCTGGGGGGCAGCTGGGCACGGCAAACCTGCCTGCAGGGCTTCAGCCTAATAATCAGGCTGACACATCCAGGAAGCTGGTGGCATCTAGTCATTGCAAGCCCCGCAGGGCTGACCAGGGCACCAGCCAGGCCGGACGCACACTCACACACACCTATGCACACTTGGACACACAACCACAGGCGAACACGTACAAGCTCAAGCTCACACACCCACGTGCCAGCCCCACGCTGGGCTAGGCTGTGGCAGCCTCACCTAGCTGCTACCCAGGGCCCAGGCTAACCTGGATCACTGCAGCTCCGCACAGGCTGCCTCTCCCTCCCCTTCCCGGAATTTCTTCCTCTGGTTTCTCCTGCCCTTGCCCCTCCCTGGCCTACCACTCCCTCCTGTGGCCCCGCCCACTTCCCCACCCAGCTCCGCCCTTCTCGCAGGCTCCTCCTTCCTTCTGGCGACTCCCCCACCAGGGGCTGCTTCGCGCTGGAGTCAGAGGACCTTCTTCCAACTGTTCACTCTGGAGTAATTTCAGATTTACAGGACAGTTGAAAAGCTGGGGAGATAGCTCCGCGGCACAATGCCTGCCTGGCACAAGTGCCTGTCCCCTGAGACCCCTCTGGTGCGTGACGCTGACAGGTTTGGGGCCTGGTGTCACGCACCACAGCCGTCTGAGGCCAGCAGATCCCCGTGTCCCTCTCTCTAGGACCCCTAGGATGCCACAGGCTATGAAGCGCTGGGGCCTCAGCAGAGTCTCCAGATGCCCATTGGGCATGCTGGCCCTGGACTTGCAGCTGGTCACTCAGCAGCCTTCCCACTGGGGCATCACACTCCTCCTCCAGGTCTAACATATTTCCTGGCCAGAAGAGAGAGACCCCCTCAGCATCCTCCACCCTCGTCCTCTCAGACCCCTGGTCAGGAAACCACCCACAGACACCCAGGCAGGCTCTGCCTTGGCCTCTCTGTTGTGCCCACAGACAGCTCCCAAGGGAGGACAGGTGGGATGGGCAGGTCTCAGAGGTGGCCAAGGGAGTGGGTGGCCTGCAGAGAGCCCCCGGGTCTGACAGAGAGCCCGTGCCAGAGAGCTGTGGAGTCCTGAGCACTGCCCAAGTGGGCAGGCTGCCTGTGCTGTCAGGACACGGGTCGGACTGTGCAGGGCTCAGGGCGGCGAGCTTCCCTCCTGATCCCTGCTCCTGCAGGCAGTGGGCACCGACGTCCCTTTCTCAGGGAGGGGCTCCCACAGCAGCAGCCCTGAGCACCCCTTCTGCCCAGGCCTTGCATGGGTGGGGATCACAGGCAGGACACAGGTACCCCTGGAGACACAGGGCGTCATTGTCCTCCTGAGCCTCTCCAGTCTCATGGGCACAGACCTGGAGCTGTGGCCCCAGCCTGGGCCCAGAGGCTCTGAGGAACATGAAATCCCAAGGCTGCTGTGGGGTTGGAGAAGAAGGTGTCGCTGCAGCTCCTTCTGGGAGGCTGCGGGGGTGGGTGGCCCGTGCTGAGCAGCGCCGCGATTCCACCTTAAGTGAGTCTGATCAGCCCTGCACCGGTGAGCGCATGCTAATATTGGTTCCAATAAAGAGCAAATCAGGACCCAAGTCTGCTCGTCTTATCGCGCAGTCAGAACTGATGGCTGCAGAAGTCATAAAGATCCCATTTAATCTCGCGCCTATCTATCACGCGGCCGTCTTCATCCTCTTTGTGCCGGGGTAATATGTGCTCATTACGAAAGCAAAACAGATCTGGCATGAATAAGCGCAGGATGAAGTGCTCACTCGGAACGTGACAGCATGATGGGTGGCAGCAGTAATCGCGGAGAATCGGAGGGCTAAATTATTCCATAACCGTGATTTGAGGGGACAGACGGGAGCACCCCACAGCTGCCGGTGCACGGCGACGTGTCCTGATAAAACATCCTTCCCAATTTACGGGGCCGCGCTTGACTAATCTGCCGCGGTGCGCGCGCTGTCTAATCATGCCATCAGCGCTCGAGAAGGGGCTCAATTGGGACTCAAATGAAAGGAGATTGGAGAACCGCCCTCCATTGAAATTACATTTGTAAATGAGGCAGAGTTTGCTGCTTCGAGTGTGAATGTTATGGTAAATCTATCCGAGAAGTCGTTGGCAAAGGCTGTGGGCGGGTGGTTGGCGGGGGCGCCCGCAGGGGCAGCTGGTCCGGTGACCTCGTGGGGGCCTGGGACAGAGGGAAGGGATGGGGGTCCCATTTGGGAGAGGTCTAGGCACCGTGTCAGTGCCAGGGAGCAAATCTAGGAGAGGAGCCATCCTGGGCTTGCAGAGATGGGACTCAACTTCCCCACCTCTACAGTGGAGACCTGTGGTCCCCTCGTGGGAGGTTGGTACCACCACGGAGTGACGGAGCCCAGCCGCCCCACCATCACCACCTTCTGCTCATCTGATGGCCTCCACAGCCCTCTAGCTCAACCTGCCCTGACTTTGGAGAAGACGGACCGTGCTGTGGGGGCCCACCGCCGTCTGACATGCCGCTCTCTGGGGACACTCCGCAAAAAGTATGACGGAGAGGAGAAGCTGTCCTTTGGGTGGGCCACGGCTGGTAGGAAAGCCGAGCTCCCGGGCTAGGATCCATACCCCATACGTGGAGCCTGGCTGTGCAGAGCAGGCACCGCCGGCCTTCATGCGGGGGCCGGGCTGAGCCCCAGGGCCTGCACACAGGCAGGGCCACCTCAGGCCACATCCTTGGAGCCCGGCTAGCCCAGATGTCTCCCTGCCCAGCCTCTGTGACTCCAGTCTCTGCTGTTGGCCCAGGCACCCAGCAGGCAGCGAGGTGAAGTGGGCAGGCTCCTCCGAGGCCTTTATGTAAATCAAGGCCTAATTAGCCCATCCGGCATTTGTATAGAATATCATTTTTTAATTACCAGCCCTGGGCAGGTTTGGCTGCTGCCCATTGAGGGGCCAATTACCATAAATCCCCCGGTAACAATTAACAGAGCTGGAGCCGGCTGCGTGTTTCCTGGTGTTATAATTGTGCTCCCGCTCTTGTTAATTGGCCTATCTGACTCTTTACTTTTTATGCCGCTCATCTGCTCATTACCACAGCCATTTAATTCAATTAGCGCCTTAATTAGAGGAACAGCCTTGTCCAATGTCAGGGCCTTGTCAGCGAGCTGGCTTGATGAGCAGAGACAAACACCGCACGCCAGGCCTGGAGGCGTTGGGACTCCGGGCGGGGCAGCTCCTGAGGAGCAGGGGCCCCAGGACCCTAGCCGGCCCTGGCCCCCAGGCCCGGAGCACAGTCCCTGGCCCCTTGGTCCAGCAACTCTGCCCCACAGTGACCTTCAGCAGTCTCCAGGGTCTGTCTCTGACCCCCACCGGGCCCCCAGGGCAAGTGTCCTGCTGGGTTTTGTTTGGTGCTAGTCTATTGAAATCGCTATCCCTGCCTATTAATTCTCCTAATTAGAATTAAATGAAGCATGCTAAATTGCTAGATTAACCAATAATTAAGCAGCCATCACACTAAAACGGAGCCCCCGCGTGGCCAGCATCCTCCTCTACCTTGGGACCCCGGTAGGAGGGGCAAGGGGACCAGGGACCTTCAGAGAGGCAGTGAGGGGTCAGGGCCATGTGTGAGTTTGTGTGTGTGTGTGTGTGTGTGTGTGTGTGTACATGCGCATGCATGTGTGTGGACATGTGTACTATGTGTGGGCATCTGTGAGGTGAACCCAGGTGGGTATGTTGGGGCAGGGCCTAGGCCCTCAGGTGGTGGCCAACAGGTCATCCAGGTGGTGTCTGAATGGGGACAATGACCCAGGCTGAGGGATACAAGGGGCCTTGGGAACACCAGGGGACAGGGCAGCACCGAGGATCGCCTTCAGGATGGAGGAACGTGACAGATCTGCCATCTGGTGACGGAGCCCTCCCCAGAGGACAGCGGCAGCCCTGGGGATATGACCTCCCTGGTCCCCGAGCCCACTCCCATGCCTCCCAGAGCATCCACAGGACGCCCCCTGGTGACCATCTGAAGCCTGCTCCATGCCTGCCCCTGGGGTCTCCCGGCGACCTGGTGCCCCAGATCAGCGAGCAGCCCAAAGAACCCAGTGCCCCCTCAGCCCACCTGCCTTCTGGCCCACCTGGGGCCCACACCCTGCTGCAGGGCCCACAGACATCCCACTTTCTGAGCCTCAGAGGTGGCCACGAACCTGCTGGGTTGCCGCCAGGCTTCTTATTAGGCAACCACAGAGCCCTGCAGGGTGACTCTGGTGCTGCCTAGAGCTGTCATCACGCGGTCCCAGCGACCTCCCACCACCCAGGCTCACCTGGTATCCCAGGGAGTAGTGGGCTGGGTTGGGGGCTTGGAGCTGCAGCCTGGGGACGTCCAGTGTGGGTCCTCCGCCCCATCCCAGCACAGGGACATCCATCTTGGCAGTGCCACCGCGGTCCCGGCCACAGCTGTAAACCTCCCCGTAACAGCCGCTCCTGCAGCCAGAAGATATTGACTCCGAGGAGAAACAATGGCAGGAATAAAATAAAAATAAAAAAGTTAATTATCCTTTGTGTTTGTAATTTAATTAAAGATGCAGTAAAGTTTTACTGTTTTTCCAGGTGATGATGTTTAGAGCCCCGAAAAGCTATTTGTGCTGGTGAGATTAAAATGCATTTTAAAATGTTCCCCGAGTACTTTCACATTTGTTGATAGATTTTTAAATTAAACTTTAAATTGTAATCTAAATTACCTCCAACAATTCATGGTCCCTGTAATGAACTCCCGCCGTTCCTGCTGTCACCCCTCGATGATAGAGTATGAATGGGGTCTCGGCAGAGTGGAGGAGCGGAAGCCAGATCAACCCGAGGAGGCCACCCTAGCAGGTCCCTTGGGGGGCGGGGGAGTCACCAGGCTGCTCGGAGCTCTGTCCCAACGCCAGGGACCCAGTCCCATGCCAACCCGTGTGGGTCCCAATGGGCAGAGAGAAACCACATCCAGCCGGAAACGCCTGCAAGTGCCAGGCTCTGATGTGACTAGGAAAGGTCTGCAGGGCAGCGAGGGCAGCTGAGCACACGTTCTCAGGCCCGGTGCCAACCGGCGGCAGTTGGGTAGGGTCTGGGGACGCCCCTGCAGCAGACAGCGCCCCCTAGCGCCTCCCTGCACCAGGGGCCTCAGCCAAACCAATCTAGGCGTTGAGTAGGCCTGCCCCTCCCTGAGAGAAGACAAGCAGAATCCACCTGGACTTTCCATTGTCCCCTGACATCCTCCCAAATTGTTTTAAGTTTGTCATCTGACAACCAGGCATGATGATGGCACACACCTGTAATGTCGCACTAAGGAGGCTGAGGCAGGAGGTTCACTGTGAGTTTAAGGCCAATCTGGGCTACAAGTAACTACAAGACTGGGATAGTGTCAGGCGTGGTGGTGCACACCTGTAATCCCAGCACTTGGGAGGCTGAGGCAGGAGGATTGCTGCGAGTTCAAGACCAGCCTGGGCTACAAAAGTGAGCTCAAGGCCAGCCAGAATTGCATAGTGAGACCCTGACTCAGAAAGACAAAAAAAAAAAAAAAAAAAAAGACCGGCATAGTGAAACTCTGTCCAAAAAATAAATAAATAATAAAAAATGAATAAAGCTTATTGTCTGATTTGAAGGCTACGTGTCCACAGCATGGAGCTCTCAGGGATCTAGAAAGTAGCTTACGGGACAGCTCAGTGTCCATTCAGCATGAACAGATCAAGGACAGGGACAGCAGGATGCGGACAGACACGGGACAGGGACAGACAGACGCAGACAGTGGCAGAGAGGCTGGCTTCTCTTCACTTCTTGCATTTGGGATCAGCTAGGTGAAAGCGCTGCTTCCTGCGCAGTCGGGGGGGGGGGGCTCGCCCAACCGGTGCCATCCTCCAGCCGCAGTCTGGCTCCACCTCTGCCGCCAGCACAGGCAGCAGCCAATAGAAAAGGTACCTTCGAAGTTCCCCACCTTGGCCCAGCCATGACCTCACAGTTGGCCTTGATGCCCCGGACAGGACTTCCTCACACAGCCATACCCAATGCCAAGCCAGGGGGCACTCAAGGCCACACAACGGGCACCTGCCTGGGCCACCGCAGGCCAGGCCTCTATGAGCCCCTCCTCACTCCCCAGGTCCCACCGTGCCCTTTGCTGAGGAGGATGTGGCCCCCAAACCTCTAGAGCAGTGTCCTTCAGGTCATCCTCAGCTTCATCAGCTCCACGGGACTCACTGAAGGCCGGGCAGATGGCAGAGGAGACCGAGACAGTCACAGGCTCCCCAGAGCCAGGAGTTGCAGGGCCTCACAGGAGAACAGGCTGCATGGTGGCCACCCCGATCATGGGAGCAGCCCTATGAGGACGTGTGAAGCAAAGGAGCGCCACTGGTCGTGGACACACTGGAAAAGCACAGGTGGCACTCCTTGGGAGCCACCAAGCAGGTACAGCACCTCACAAGCCCAGGGGGCGCTGGGGAGCCACCCCAGGATAGCAGCAGGGCCAAGGCCACTACAGGTGCATGCCTGCCTGCTCCCCCGAACCTGGTCTCTGTGAAGGACAGCAACCCTGCCTGGTACCCTCAGCACAGAGGCCCCACTCGACCCTCGAGTTCACATAGTGCCCCAAGTCCCCTAGCCCCTTGGGGCGGGGAGAACCACCCTGGGGCCTGTGCTTCCTGCTGAGGGGAGTGGAAATGAGATTCCTGGCTGGGGCCACAGCACACGGGATGCCAACCGTGGCGAGCTCTGCTAGGTGCTGGGTGGGCGTCTTCCAGGGCTACCTTTGCCCCCACCCTGCCAGTCTTAGGAACCAGGCAGCCATCTGGTGCTGCTTTTCTGGGGAGCATGCATACTGCCTTGGATCACCTGTGTTGTCAGATCTCCACAGATGCCAGGCAGATCTTCAACTGCGTGTTGCCATGACAGTTTCTCTGCGAGTCCCCAGGCCAAGACCTGTTCCTGCATTCCTTGTCGAGGCTTTGTCCTTTTCAACATGATCTGTGGCTGTCCCCTGCGTATTTTATCCATCCACTGTGAATCTCAGGTGTTGAAAATGCACCTGTTGGTCGGGCCCACCCACTCAGGTGGTCTGCTGAATCCTTCATTTTCCTATCATCAGGTCTACCCATTCGGCAGCGTGTGGTTTATTCTTTTCATGTCTTGTATAAAAAATCCTTTCCTGGCCAGGGGAGAGAGCTCAGCAGTCTAAGCATCTGTCTGGCAAGTACAACAACCCAGGTTCCATCCCCAGTACCACATGCTGGGCTGGCCCCAGAACCCCAGGCATGCTGTGTTGATCCAAAACCAGGTACAGTGGTGCACACCTATAATCCCAGTGCTGGGAAGACTGAGACAGGCAGAACACCATGAGTCTGAGCTGCGTAATGAGACCCTATACCAAGTAAATAAACAGATAAAGATTAAAACAAAAAAAGCCGGGCCATCGAGATGGCTCAGCAGTCTAAAGCGCCTGCTTAGGCAAGCTTAGAGAACCGCAGGGACCACAGTTTGATTCCTGGCACCACATGCTGCACCAGCCCCACCCCGAGGGCAGGCTGAACTGGCCCTAATATAAATTAAACCAACAAACAACAAAAGCATGCAATTAAAACAAAAAGTACTTTCCTTCCTGAGGTCGTGATAAACTTCTCTGCACTGTCTCAGCCTGGTACTGTCTGGGTCTTTGGCCCTAACACATGGGCTTCTCCTTGGTTACAGTATGAGGTAGGAGTCTCAGCTTCCATTTCCCAAAAACCAATGATTTTCATCTATTATCTGTCCCACTTTCTGTAGCTGCATGCAAATTGTCCCAACGCCCAGCAGCCTCATATGAGCATGTGAACTCCTGCCCACTTTTGAGCACCTGCAGTCTGGGAGATAGGGCGCCCACCCAGGGTGTTTTGGGGGAAAGAAGCCTGAACGTTGTTTCAACCCATGTCAGGGCCAGAGTTGCCTCATGGACATCTGGGCCAGTCAGCCCTATGGCTGTGGCAGACACTGGTGGCCACCCAGGCGCTGGCCTCTGTGTGGCCTCCTCAGGTGGACCTGGGGCAAGTGGAACCTCACTCAGTGCCTGACCCCCAGAGCTGGCGGCAGACACGTGGCTTCCTGGGGTGTGCCCCTGCACTGCTGGGGCAGAAAGCCCAGGGCAGCCCAGACTCCACAAGCAAAGACACAGTCACCCCTCAGAGGGATGAGCATCTGCTATCTGCTGACCTGTTATTTTACTTTTAAATCATTTTAACTGACCAAATAAATACGCTTTGCATTCATTATGCTCAACGGTAAGTTTAAACTCTGTCCAGACCATTGAGCGGCTCGCTTAAGCCACAGAGGGCTCAGGCTCTCCCATGCCACCACAGAGGACACGCAGTCTGCTCTCTGTGCTCATGTACTAGCTCTGGTAACCGTACTGTACAGGGCACCTCCTGAATCATTCCTCCTGCCTTAATGTAGCTTTGTTTTCTTGGCCAGTATCATCCCCTGACCTCAGTCCTGGTCCCTGCGGTAACCTGAAGGGCCAGGTTTTTACATTGTACACGTACGTGAGATCATGAAAGATTTGTCTTTCTGCATATGGCTTCTTCACTAGCATAATGTCCCCCAGGTGATCCATGGTGTTGCAAAGGACAGGATTTGCTTTGTTTTAAAGGCTGTGCCGCTGGACATGGTGGCGCACGTCTGTAATCCCAGCACTTGGGAGGCTGAAGCAGGAGGATTGGTGTGAGTTCGAGGCCAGCCTGGTCTACAAAAGCGAGCTCATGACCAGCCTGAACTTCATAGCGAGACCCTGTTTTAAAAAGAATAAATAAATAAGGCTATGTAATATTCCATATGTCTTCTTGCTCCATTCATCCACTGAGCGACTCGGTGGGTTTCGCATCTTGGCCACTGTCATTAGCACTGTCCTAAAAGTAGGACGTGGAGTCCCCTGAACACACGGCTCACATGTGGCCCCTTTCCAAATGCTCGCCATGCCACCCCTAGCATCTGAGTCGCCACAGAGATGGTCGCTTGATGACGTGAAGTTCCAGTCCCTCTGTTGCCGCCACGTTGCCCTCCTTCCTGTGGCTCTGCAGTACATTGTGATGATGCGGGATCTTCCTTTTGCATTCCCCAAAGTCTCCGCTGAATGATATTTAACTTGCAGAGAAGTCCAGGGAGAACTAGAATCACACCAGTGAGCACACACAGCTCTCTCACTTGGAGATTTACATCTTGATTTTTAAAAATATTTATTTATTTATTAACAGTTGACACACTGCATATTGTCCTCACAATAGTTATACAGAGCACAGAATGTGGGCATGACACACCTTCCAATTTATTTATTTATCTGATTTTTTTTTGTCTTTTTCAGACAGGGTCTTGCTATGCAGTTGAGGCTGGCCTTGAGCTCACTTTTGTAGCCCAGGCTGGCCTCAAACCTGCACTGATCCTCCTGCCTCAGCCTCCCAAGTGCTGGGATTACAGGCATGCACTACCACACCTGGCTACATCTTGACTTTTGACAAAAATATTTGCCTTCTCTAGGAGCTCCGTTCTGGGCGCTGAGCCCCTCAGTGCTCCAGGTATCCATTCCCCGTCCTGGCCACGTTTCCAGCTGGGACACTGGTGAGCACTATAGGACCAACACAGGGGTTTTCAGAAGATCTACAGTTTCTTGGGGCTCTTCTCTTCAAGAGATGGAGCACAGCCTATGATCTAGTACTCTGGGAGGCTGAGGCAAGAGGGTGACCAATTTGAGCCCAGCCTGGGCAACTTAGTGAAACTCTGTTTCAAAGGGGTTCAGGCATAGCTCAGTGTAAAGGCCCTGGGTTCAGCCTCAGTGCCATTCACACAAAAAGACATAGCTGTCCTTGTCCCTTAGCATGACTACATGTGGCTGTTATGGTTTATGTCTAGTTGTCCCCACAAACCCTCACGCAGTCATGGACAGGGACTTCTATAGATTGAGACTTGACTCATGAGTCATTGGGATTATGTGATTTATTACTGATCTAGAGTTTGAGACTTGATCCATGTTCCCTGGGATTATGTATTTTAAGTACTTCTGGAATTATGGGTGTAGCCTAAGCCAAATAGGCTGGGGCAGAGAGCCTGAATGTAATATAAAGAGAGACAGAGAGACAGAGTTGAGCCATTGCTCTCTGCTGCCTTGGATGGTCGATTGCCTCTGTCACCATTTTGTTTCTGTTCCACTGCCATGAACTGGATGCTCTCTGCCCTATTCCACTCAGCCTTGGGCCAGTCAAATATGGACTGAAACCTCCAAAAACTGTGATTTAAATAAACCTTTCCTTCCTTCATTTTGAGTGTTGGGGATTTGTCCCAGCAACGAGTGAAAATGAACGAAGGCAATGGCCCTTTTCTCATCAGCAGGAGAGTGACAGGATGCACGTGAGCTGAGACTGCGTGGAAGGCGGCAGTGTCCCTTGCGTCACTGGCTTGATGGTGGAGACTAGCTGCCACCATGAGGACATGTGAGTGACCATCTGCCTCCACTCTCAGGAGACAAGGTTTTTGCCAGTCCAGCCGAAGGTCAGCTCTGCCTGTGGCTGGCTCTGTGCCATCTTGGAAGCTGCTTCTGCCCAGTTGGGCTTCAGTGACGCAGCTGGGCCAGCAGCTGGAGCCCAGACTCATTGGCACTCGGAGCTTGAGCCACCCAGGCAAGCTGTCCCCAAATCCCTGCCCTCCAGAAGCCAGGAGGACAAAAGGCTGCTGCCCTGGGCTGCTGAGCCAGAGGTAGCGTCTTATGCAGCGGTCGGCAGCACCATGACCCCGCACCCGCCAGCCTCACCGATTCCTTCATGAGCTCCTCACGTCCTGGGCACCTGCTGGCATCTGCATGGGAAAGCATGTCGCCTGCCAGCAACAGCAGCAAGTGGTCCCTTCCCAGAGCACTCGCTCCTACTTTCTTCTCTTAGTGCATCCCTCTGAGTGACTAATTTGACCTGGAATCCCTTCTCTTATCCTTGCTCCTATGGGGACACTATGAAAAGTTTCCCTAATAAATACCGTTTGCTGTCAGCTATGTGGGTGGGGCGGTAGTGCTCGTTTAGACTGTGTAATGGTGGGAACTGAGCCCAGGCCCTTTGCACTGAGCTGCACCTCCACATCTCCAGCCCTTTTTCAGTTTTCTTTTTTTTTTTCCCCCCTTTTTCAGTTTTTACTTTGAAGCAGGGTCTCATTAAGTCAGCAAGTTGTCCAGGTTGGGCTTAAACTTGTAATTGTCCTGCTTCATCCTCCCAAAGTGCTGGCGTTGCTTGACTCTTCTTCCCCTGACTTACCATCCATTGTTTGTTTGTTTGTTTGTTTGTTTGTTTTTGCAGGACCGGGGTTCAAACTCATGACCTTGCTTTGCCAGGCAGGCACTTGTGCCACAGAGCTATCTCCCCAGCCCCCATCAGTTTTTAAATTAATAACTTTTGGCCAAGTTAAGAAACGTTGCTCTATTCCCAATTTTCTGTGCGTTTAACTCATAAACAGGGGAGCCAGCCAGAGAGCTCAGCAGACTAAAGCACCTGCTTAGGCAGGTACAGAGACCAGGGCTGGATCTCCGGAGTGCTGTGCTGTGCCAGCTGTACCCACCCTCAGCCATGCTGAGCTGGTGACTGAGTCCGGGCACGGTGGCGCATGCCCGTAATCCCAGCACTGGGGAGGCTGAGGACAGGAGGACGCTACAGTCTGAGCTGTGTAGTGAGACCCTGTACCAAATACATAAAATGAAAAAACAAAAAGCCAGGATCGCTTCACAACCTTTTGGCTAAGATCAAGTGTAAATCACAAACAGGGTTGGCTCACTGGAGCCTCTCCTTACCCACTGAGACAGCCACCCCGCTCCTCTCACTAGCCATGACGTGCACCGCATAAATGGACTTTCTGATCTCGCGCCATCTTTGCGTTCCTAGAAAAGCCCATTTGATGATAATCTTGGAAAATGTACCTTGAGGTTGGTTAAATTTTAAGATGTTTTTTATTTATTTATTTATTTTTAAGAATTTTTTTATTTTATGTATTTTTTTTTCTTGTTTCAGAACCTTTGTTTGTTTATTCACTCATTTTTATGGCCAGCTCAGCCCGCCCCGAAGGCAGGGCTGGCGCAGCATGTGGTGCCGGGCATCGAACCACGGTCCCTGACGCTGCCCAAGCTTGCCCAAGCAGGCGCTTTAGACCACTGAGCCATCCTGCCGGGCCCCAAGATGTTTTTATTTAAAGGTCTTACAATTAAAAAAATAATTAATAAAGGTCTTATAATTATCCTTTGTTTGCTGGTTTTGAAATTAGAGTATTATGCGCCCATATAATGAGCTGAGATGACTTGACCTTGCTCGTTTCCTGTGAAAAAAGGAATAATTCTTCTCTCTACAAGTTCCTTAGTGAGTAGTTGCTCCTTGCTTCAGTTGCTTTCACAAGCATGGGTCCGTTTAGGCATCCTGGGTGCTCTGGGGGCTGTGGCATTTTGTGTCTTCACAAGATTGCATCATCCAGTCCTGGCTCTCTGAGCATGCGCGTAGAACTCACAGCCACCCTCTGTCATGCTGGCAGTGCTTCTCCGTCTTGCATTCTATGTCTGTTTGCTTCTTTGCTCCGTTGTCCTGGTCTCACCCAAGATCTGCTGCTTAGCTGCCAGCCAGGCCCAGGTTCAGCCCCAGAATCACCTTAGCTTTTCCAAGAATGCTCTCTGCTTCACTGATTTTCTTTCTTTCTTTCTTTCTTTCTTTCTTTCTTTCTTTCCCTTCCTCTCTCTCTGTCCCTCTCTGTCTCTGTCTCTCTGTCTCTGTCTCTCTCTCTCTCTCTCTCTCTCTCTCTCTCTCTCTCTCCTTTCTTTTCTTTTTTTTTGTCCAGGGTCTCTCTAGGCAGCTTTGACTTGTAGTGATCCTTGTCTCAGTCTTCTCAGTGCTGGGATTATAGACGTGTGCCACCGCACCCAGTTTCAGTGGCCAGCGCTGCCAGCGCATGTAGTACTAGAAATCCATCTCAGGTCCTTGTGCCTACCAGGTAGGCTCTCAGACCACCGAGCTATCTCCCTAGCCCTTCGTTCTTTTTCTTTTTTTTAAATCTGTAACTCATTTCTTTAGGTGCAAGCCTCTCGAGTCGCACCCGTTGCTTGCTTCTAGGCAAGCTGTCTTTGCACCTTTACATTAATGTGCTGTGCTTTTTTCTTGCTCTCTAGGTACCTTCTCAGAAGGCTCCACGGCGCCTCCCAGGCAGTGTTGAAATGTTTCTCTTAATGCAGGGGTTATTTAGGGCTTAGGCTTCTTCTTCCCCTGACATCTGGCCTCTTTTCTCCATTCTTCCGCTTGTTTCGTGGCAGTGGAATCTGGGGCGCTGAGGCGCTGCAGCCTCCCCTGTGTGGTGTACTCAGCCAGCAGTGGGGTTAGGAGCAGGGCGCACCCTCCCGACCTCGCTGCCCCTGAAGACCCTCCCTCAGCAGCCCTGGCCCTGAGGACCCTGCATCCCCACTGCCCCTGCCCTATCTGGGCACCCCCGGCCTTTCTGCGCCCTCATGTCAGGGGTGGTCAGCCCCAACGTCTGCATCGGCGCTTGAGTGGGGTCAGCCCGCCTCAGGCAGTGACCTTAGCCCCGTAGGATGTGGCCCACTGTCCCAATTTATAACAAAGCAGTGCTCCCCATGCGCGACGTGATGGGAAACAGGTGCGGGCAATGGCTGCAGTACAGCATTGCCGCTGGCCACGGTGCCACGATAGTGCCACAGCCTGTGCTTTCCTGAGCACATTTAATCATTTTATGGGAAGAATGTGTTGAAAACTTCAGATGGTTAAGTCATACATTTTCTCTTGTAACTCTGCTCGCCATTATAGTTTTATTTATTGTTAAGATGACCATGTTAATATATTCTCTTTTCTTCTTTACTACAACTGGTGGAGCTGGGGAAATAGCTCCGTGACACAAGTGCCCACCCAGCAAGTACAAGGTTATGAGTTTGAACCATGGTCCTGCCAGAAAAAAAAAAAAAAAAATCAATCCCTGATGCACAACTGGTTACCAAACCAAGGACCTTCTCAGTAAGCTTCAATCTCCACTTTTTTTTATTTTTTATATAAATTATCTAAGTCATTATATCGCCCAGCTTGGGCTCCCACTCCCGCCCCCCTGTCTCGCCCCCCAGAGTGCTGGAATCACAGGTGTGCACCACTACCCTCAACTTATTTTCTTCATCTGTTCTTCTGTGGAATCACTGTCTAACAGCTATTGTCCTTTGAGATGTTTTTAGTCTTACATCTATTTCGTCTGATACTAGGATTGACAGCCCCTATTTCTTGGGGAAGAGGCCTATCGCTTCTGCCCTTTTCTCTCTCCCAAGCTCTCAGTATTGTCCCCTAAAGCCCCTGGTGTGTCTGTACCGTGAGTCCGCTCTCGGCCCGCCAGTGTCCCTCCTGGGCCCATTGCATCCGCGGGGCAGTAAGCCTGGTGTCTCTGCAACCTTGCAATTGCTAAATTTCCTAATTACCATGGCTCTGCACCTTCCCTTTTGCCCCTTCCTGCTGTCTGGAGCTGGGAAGGCGCTCCCTCTCCCCTTCCATCCCCACACTATGGGCTGAGCAGCCCTGGCAGGGCACAAGCCTCCCACGTGGCCTGGTCCTCTGGGTGCCCCAAGATCTGTTACCTCCCAGGCCTGGGTGCCCCGCCCTCAGCAGGAATGGGAGGGAGGGATGGTGGGGCCACACACACGCACGCACGCACGCGTGCACACACACACACACACCCCATGACGTCCCCCCACAGGGCAGCTGTGGCATGATGACCAGGGACTCAGCAGGAACAGTGTGGCCAAGCTTGTGTCCCAGCACTGCCTGTCACAGCTGGACCTTGCAGCGCAACTGCAGTCTGGCCTGAGCCCGCCTCCCTGGGCTCCTCAGGGTGTCCCTGAGGCAGGAAATCCTCCACGCGTACAAGTCATGTCTGCCCTTCCTGGCTGCCGATCAGCACCAGGGCCTCACTCTCGGAGGAGACTGCAGGCCAGGCAGCCGGCACCCAGCTCAGGCGCAGCCTGGCCCCGTCGGCGGGATGATGAATGGACGCTATTTTTAAAGGGAGACGCTGCAGAGATCATTTCTATTTGTTTTTGTGGCTGAGTCTGGCCATGGTGGCTCCGTATTAATGCAGCTCTGTCGGAGATAAACTGGAGAGGCTGAGCTCTGAACCCGCCGATACCATCGAGCTCCACAGGGGAAAAAACGCCGCGTAATAATCTCGTGAAGGTTTTCTAAATTAAGACCAAACAGATGACCCGCAGTGTATCGCCTCATCAGGCACATCCGCCTCCGTGCTCCCATCCATCCGGGCTGCCCATGACGGCGGGCGAGGCAGGCACGTCAGAGCCAGGCTTGTCACGGCCACGTGGCCGGAAGGCAATGGATCCCATGCACGTGGGCAGAGACCACACAGATGCCCCCAAACTCCTGGATGTGGGTGTCAGGTCCAGACTCCCAAGCGGGCCAGGGGCAGAAGTGCGGGATGGGTCCAACTCTCTGCACTGGTCCTCTGAGAGTCTACCAGCGCCCACCTCATAACCACTGCCCTTGCCAGGTGCACCCCTCCAAGAGTACCATCACCACCCTCCTTGTCAATCCAGGGCCACAGGAAGAGAAGCCACAAGGCCAGGAGGGTGGAACCAAGCCCCAGGTAGAAGACAGAGTCATCAAGGGCCATGGTGAAGGACCACGGTAACCTGAAGGGCCCTCTTGTAGTCCACAGGAAATGGACCAGCAGGGAAAGAGCCAGAGCCGTGGCTCTGGACAGCACAGGGGTCCACTCACGGCTGAGTCCGGGGCTGCTCTCCAGGGCCACTATGGTCAGCTCTGTCCCACGGCCAGCTCCAAGGGATCTAGGCTCAGCATCCACTGAGCTTAGGTGCGGGGCACTGTCCCCCACATGTGCCATGCAGGGTCCAGGACAGAGGTAAGTGGCCACCCCGAACTGATCCGAGACACTGCCACGCACCGAGGCAGAGCCCACGAAGGTCCGAGCAGCCTTGCCCTGCGTCAGATGCCTGTGCAGGGACCATCGGGTAGATGCGGCCCCCAGGCCAGGGACGCCGCAGGCCATGCCTCATCCTGCAAATGCTGCAGGGCTTCAGTGTGGCAGATGCCCTCCCTGTGCAGCGTAGGTGCCCTCCCCGGCCACAGCGCCCCACTATGCTGAGCGCTGGCCCTGGAGTCTCCAGCTCCAGACCCCAGAAGCCCCTCAGCCTTGCTGGCCACTGTATGTCCACACCAAGTAAGCATGCCCAGAGGCCCAGGCGCTTGGCAGGGCATCCTTTAGGCGGGGGCAGCCTCCTCTGCAGGCAGATGGCCGCAACCCAGGCCCAGGTCCTATTGGAGGTGGCATCTGAGTGCCCACGCTTCCCTCTGCCACTGCTGGCCCCGGTGGTCCCAGGTGTGCCTGCAGCCTATGAGGTAAGGGTGAGCACTGCCCTCACCTGCCAGGAGGAGCCTGGATACCAGCGGGGACCCCAGCCCCTCTGGACATTCTGCTACATGGGACCAGGCCAGGCCCGTGCTGCCCCCAACACCACCACGCAGATCAATAGCTTCGGAAATCTGAAAAGAGCCCAAACAAAGAAGTGGGCTTGTAAGTATCCAGCTTGTATCAGCTGATAAATGGTCCCCTCTTTAAGGGACTTATCTCTTTAGGACTTGCGGGATGAGGGATGGCATCATTTGTCCCGTCGGCTCGTCTGGACCAGCCAAGCCGGATCTATTTAAAAGATAGCGCGATACTGTCGACAGCAATAGACAGGGTAATTGCGGAGCGACTGCTGGGGTATAAATTACACGGCTCTAAGTGGCGGAGTGGCCGCGGGAGAGCGGGAAACTCCTGACAACTCACTCCTCCCGCTGCCCTGCTGACTGCTTATCACGGGCCCGCAGGAGAAACGCACTCTGGGTGAAAAAATTAAGTATTGATCAAATTAACAGTTTTTACTGATCTTTTTAAGGGAGAAAAGGAGAGCAACGATTAAATTTAGAACACGAAAGACTTGGCAGGATAACTCTTGACCCCGCATGGCAAAGTGGGTGACCCCGACAAGCAGGAAATACAGCCGGGGCCACCGCCAGCCACAGGAGGGGAACTGCAAGAATGCCCAGCCCCTGGGGCCAGCCACAGCCAAGCCCCATGTCCTGCCCCTCCTAGAGAGCCCCCACCCCCACTGCTTGCAGGCACACCCCAGGTACCACAGAGCCAGCCTGGGTCTGCAGGTCACACCACAGCCAGGCTGGCTTCTGGAGGCAGCACACAGCTGGCTTGGTGAGGAGGGAGCCAGTCCAGGCTGGGCACTGTGTCCCCGACCCGGCTGGCCGTACTGTTTGCTCCCGGGGTGTCGGGGACCCACCTGGGGTTGTTACTAGAGAGAGAACTTGTTCTTCAGGGGCCCCTGTTTCTATGGTTGGGCTCCTCGCTTGCTTGGACAGAAGTCAGAGACATGCCCACCCCGCCAACAGCCACCCCAGGGGAGAAAAGCCCACCGAGGCACTGTGGGAAATGGGCAAGGTTCCAGGTGGATGGGAGACATGGGGTCCCTGTGAGGGTGAAGGGCCCCTGCCCCACCTTAGCCAACAGCCAGGCTGCAGGAGACGTTGGTGACACAGCTTTGTGACCATGGACAGCAAGGCACCTGCCAGCCTTCCCACCGTCCCTCCCACAGTGGCCGGGCTGGGGTCTCTGATTTGTGTGGTCTGGGGGTACCAATCCTCCCCAGAGGCTTCAGGGTCCTAGGAGATAGGTGACTACCCCAGGACCAGTGCCCAGCCCAGCCAGGCTGGATCAGTGCCCCTTGGGCTCCAGCTCGGCCACACCAAGGCCTACCTTCACTATGGTCCACTGGGCCTCTGTCCCCAATCCTGCCCTATGCTGCAGAAAGACAACCCCACCCAGTCACCCAGTTGCTCCTTTCCAGGGCCACAATGACTCCTCCCTGGTCACTGCCAGCCTGGCGGAGCCAGCACTGGGTCCCTAGACCTGCGACCCACAGGTGACCAACCCACTTCTGTCTCTGGGGTCTGTCCCGGGTGATGTGCAAGTGAAGAGCCCAACCCTCACAGTGAGAAGGACAAGGCATGGCTCCCGAAAATGGGAACATAGCCCAGGCCACCATGCAGAGCTAAGCCCTGGAGTCAGTGTCAGCATAGACACGGCCCAGCCCCAGCTGTCTCTCTTCCCCAGGCACCCATAGAAGCCACGTGTGCAGCCCCAGGGGCCCAGGACGGCGGCCAAGGCAGGGCTTAGCAGTGCCGTGATGTCTGCCCCTCCCTCCTGAGCAGGCCAAGAAGCTGCACCCCACGCTCAAGGAAGGCAGAGCAAGCCCAGAGCTTCCTGGGCTCCACCCTGGCCTCCCTGAGGCCTGCACTTTCGTTATAACTTATTTGTTTCTTTTCTTTTCTCTCTTTTTTTTTTTTTTTTTTTAGTATTTTAGGGAAGGGTCTACAGGGTGTTCAGGCTCTTACTACTACATCCAGTTGTAATGATCTACCTATTTACAGCCTACCAAGCAAGAGCTGTGATTACAGGCACATGCCACCACGCCCAGTCTCAATTGCCAACTCAGTGCGCCCTGGAGGCAGGACCAGGGCCAGCACTGCAGGCCGGGAACCTGCGCTCCTCTGCCTGCTTGCAGGCACATTAATCCACTGAGCTATATGGCCGGCCCACAACTTACTTGCTTTTAAACTAACCTCAGTTTCAAGAAGCCACACAGAAGCCTGACAGCTGACACTATGACGATGACACCTCAGGAGCCCAGTCAGTGCCAGGGCGGGCCCCGCCCCAAGCCCCGGCAGACACCAGGGCCCCACCCCCAGGCCCTCGCACCCCTGCACAGCTCCTGCTCTTTTCTTTCCTCCACTAGTACTGCAGACTGGAACCTGGACGCTCCACTGCAGAGCTGCGCCTCAGCCCTGCTCGTTGTTCTGCTGGAGGCAGGGTCTCGCCGCGCTGTGGAGCTGCTGTCCTCCTGCCTCAGCCTTCCAGAGTGCTGGGATTTGCAGGCCTGTACCACTTCCCCAGCTAAAGCCTCGTTCTGTAACCTGCAACACGGCTGATCTGTGCTGGCCCAGAGGTCCCAGGCAGGGGACCAGGTGGAGGCAGGAGGCAGGGCGCTTGCCTCCCCTGGCTTCTTCCCCAACACGATGGGGAAGGATGGCGTGTTGGGGGCAGCCCAGGCCTGGGCCTGGCTCACACCACGCTCTTGGCTGTGGGAAACCCAACCCTGGCTCTGCCACGTCCTGGCCACTAGGAGTCACCATGGGGCACCACAGCTCTCTCTGCTCTAAAGATATCCATGTTGTTACACATTTTCAACAGTGTCACCTGTGAAATGGAATTTCAGAGACAAAAAGGAAAAGGTTTTGGGGAGGGTCTGGGGGGTGGTGCCGAGGGGGCAGGCATGGGTGTGGGGACAGCCCCTGGCAGCAGAGTGGCACGTGTGCATCCGAGGTGGAGCCTGCCTTCCAGGAACCCTGGGCAGCATCTGTCCCCCACCTTCATGCCTGGGTCCTGGGGGCATCCAGAACCTCAACTTTGGGTGACACTTGGGCCCCCCAGACATGGCCAGGGCTACAGCCACCGGGCATCCGCTGCCTAGCTGCCCAGCCTTTGAGGTACACTCCAGTATGCCCCACACACCCCTGCCACTGGGGTCCCCGCTGTGCTCAGGCAGTGCCCAGGACGCCCCACCCAGGCCCAAGCAGGCGCAGCCCCTCCCTCAGAGCGAGCTCGCAGGAATGCTCCATCCCAGGCAGCCCCAGCCTCCTCCAGGAGGGGATGGCAGAACTCCGGCAGCAGCCTCTGTCCAGCCTGGGCGGGTCCTCTGGTACTGCTGGTGCCCTGCATGACTCCAGGAATGACCAGAGCACATGTGGCCGGCCCCTTGTCCCTGGCAAGGGTGAGCACAGTGATGAAACTGTCTCCTCCGGGATGGTCATGGGATACCCAGAGCTGGAAGGCTTCCCGCAGAAAGGCAACGGGGCTCCACAGACCCCTGCACGATCCTTGCCCACATGGCCATCGGTGCCAGAACCGTGGACTGAACTTGAAGGACAGAGCCATTTGGGTCTCAGCTCCCTGGAATCCCAGGCCGAGACTGGAGCTGCATGGCCACACCCCACCCCACAGAGGCTCTGAGGGCAGTGTCCTGCCCAGACACAAGGTAACGAAGAAAATCAGAAAACAGGAAAAGAGGAAGAAAAGGACAGAAGAAGGGAGGGAGGGAAGAAGGGCAGGAGAGGGAGAGACCACAGAAATTTCTCCCAGGCACACGTCCCTCAGAAGATAATTTTTAAGCGTGACAAATTGCCGTCCAGATTCTTCCAGAACAGCCCCTCCCACGCCGGATGCCTTTTCTCTGCATAGTAATGTGTCCTTAAAAAAAAGAAAGAACCCCTGATATATGTTACAAGAAGTGTATCTCTTTCCCCAAGACAGAACATTTTAATTCCCCGACACCTTTTAGTGATTGCTTCAATTTCTGAAGATTTTGATAAAATCGTACGGTTTAAGAGTCAGGCTGCAGCGGCCGGCGCAGGCGGCGCGTAATGAAATGCGCCTGTTTCATCGCCTTCATTTGACATAGCCCAGCTCCGGGGGCTAATAAACGCTGCGTGATAAATGTTGGAGCCACGGTTGTAAAAATATACTTGTAATTGGGTTAATATGCCTTAAAATACTACCCATCAGTTATCTTTTTTCTCTCCCGTGCAGTGTGCACAGGGGTGCATGTGGGTACCACGGCCTCTCCCCGTGCCATCCTCAGCCCTTCCTGAGGAGGCTGGGTGAGCCTGAGGCTGGAGGCACAGCCAGCCCGAGGCAGCCAGGACACAGGGCAAGGGTCCTCGTACAGGGGCAGGGGAAGTCTCAGGGAAGCCCTGGCACTTGGGCCCCACTCCCTGGCTTTGTGCACCTACCTGTGGGGTCATCGTCCCATGGGCGTCGGCCCTAGAAGGCAGGGACCCCAGGGTAAGAGACTGGCGAGGTGCAGAGCACACTAGGCAAAGGGGTGTGGCGGATTAGGAGCAAGGGCCTTTGCCTTGTCTGCCTGAGGGCCAGGCGGGGACAGCGGACACAGGTGAGGGGCAATACTGGGAGAGAGGCACACAGCTGAAGGCGGGGATGCTCTGCGGGGTCCCAGAATACCCAGGTGCAGCCACAGGCCACAGCCTTGCCCCAGTCTGGCTTCCCACCCACACTGCCGCCTGTCTACACACACAGAAGTGGGGTCATAAGGCAGCAGCAGAGACCCTAGCACGAGTTCCTGGGTATTCTAGTGCCGTGTCTGTCACCAGCCTGGGTGCTATGCTGCGCATGTCTGCAGACCTGGTGATGGACGGGTGGGCGG
>PVJA010018663.1:0-18686 GCA_004027025.1 Myocastor coypus
CCCTGTGCAGACCTCCACGAGGCCTCCCTGTGCAGACCTCCACGAGGCCTCCCTGTGCAACCTCCACGAGGCCTCCCTGTGCAGACCTCCACCTGGCACCTCCCTGTGCAGACCTCCACAAGGCCTCCCTGTGCCGACCTCCACCTGGCGCCTCCCTGAGCAGACCTCCACGAGCCCTCGCTCCAGCATCTCCAATCCACCCCAGCTCCACGCACCCCTCATCTCTCAGCTTGCACCTCTGTGTGGCCGTGTCCTGGTCCCTGCCAAGCCATCTCCTGCAGGAAATTCTTCCCCCATCTCTGCTTTCCCGGTCCACAGTCACACCCCAGCCAACCGACCCTCGTCACACCCACAGGTCGCAACTGACGGAGTGGGTCTCATGCACCCAGGCTTTCAGGGCTGCTGTGACAAAGTGCCAAGCAGGGGAGGGTTGCCAGTCCTGCCCTGTCCTCTGCCTCCTTCCTGCATGAGCTGGGCTGTCCCCAGACTCCCATGTCTCCACCACCACTGATCTTTACTCTCCTCCTCCCCAGTGTCTTGCTTGTAGTAGTTGCTCAATAAGCAGGGAACGGATGACTGAAAACAGAAATATAAATGTGCCAGCAACCGGAGTGCAGGCATTTTTAAAAGAAGGGAGGATCATTCAAGTTTTGGGGGGAATTAGTTCTTTAATTGGTCTGGCTTTATCGAGGTACAACTGGTATAGATACGCTGCATGTATTTAAAATTTTTATTTTTTTATTTATTTTTTCTTGTTTCAGAACCTTTGTTTGTTTATTCACTCATTTTTATGGCCGGCTCAGCCCGCCCCGAGGGCAGGGCTGGCGCAGCATGTGGTGCCGGGGATAGAACCGAGGTCCCTGAAGCCATCCAAGCTTCCCCAAGCAGGCGCGTTAGACCACTGAGCCATTCCGCCAGGCCCCTACGCTGCATGTATTTAAAGTGCACAGCTTGACATATGTGCGCCCCCCGTGAAGACAGCGAACTCGCTTTGCGTCTCTGTCTCTCTGCCTCCTCCCCGATACCCCCAGCCCAGGCAACTGCTGCTCTGCCTTCTGTCCCTGAAGATCGGTTTGCGAAGTCTGAAGTTTGATATGAATGGAATCGTGCATGCAGATCCCTTTGTGTCTGGCGGCTTTCAGCCCACACAAAGAGGGAATGGGTTCTGCGTTGTGCTCCAAGGATGGAGATCTGACCTGGGAGGAAGCGGAGCACCTTCCAGGGGGAAGAGGGGCCTCAGAACACAAGGGAAAGGCGGAAAAATGCAGGGTCACTCGCCCAGGTTGGATGCAGGGCTGCTCACTCAGCAGGTGTCTGTGGAGACCCAACTCTATGCCAGGCATGTGCTGAGGACCCCGGAAGGGGTGCTGGGGTCTTTTCTTGATCCCTGCCACCACCCACCACTCTCCTCTCTCTGGGGGACAAACTGTGGGGTGTCCCCAGCAGGCTTGCTTCTCCCTGGCCTTTGGGTGGTTTGACTGAAGAAGGTCCATAGGAGGAGGCTGGAGGGACATTGGCCGCTCTTTCTCCAACCACGGTGCCTGTGCGGTGTCTTCTGAGGCCTTCTCTGTCTCCCTCTGAGCTGCTTTAAGCCCCAAAGCTGGGGCTACCTTTTGCAGACTTGGGGGAAAGTGGCAGAAGCTGGCTTGGGTGGGGACAGGTTGTTTGGGGGAGCCTGGGTGGTGATGGTAGGATCTCCTCTGGCCACACTGAAGGATGTGTGGGCTCTACCCAGGGACTTTGTGGAGCCCCCACCCTGTCTCAGCCCCCAGGTCTCCCTGATTCAGTCTTCCTGGGACTGAACATGCATAGGAACAATCTCCAAAGGGTCAGAGGTTTTTAGACTGACCAGGGCCTATTTTGACCCACACGTTTTTCTACCCAGCTGCGTGGGCCAGAGCACCTCCTATCAAGGGGAATGGTGTCACTCTCTGTCTTTTGCAGAATGCTGTGCTCCATTGGTTGGGTGATGTCTTAGTTACTTTTTACTTGTTGCTGGGACAAATTTCTGACTCCCAAAATGAAGGAAGGAAAAGTTTATTAGCTCACAGTTATTGAAGTCCATATTTGGCTGGCCCAAGGCTGAGTGGAACAGGGCAGAGAGCATCCAGTTCATGGTGGCAGAACAGCAACAATCACAACAGAGGCAACCGACCAGCCAGGGCAGGCAAGAGCAACAGTGTGAGTCTGTCTGTCCGTCTCTCTTCATATTACATTCAGGCTCTCGGCCTTAGGATATCCGCTCTAGACCACACCCATAGTCCCAGCAGTACTCAGAACCATAATCCCATCAGTACTAAAACACATAATCCCAGTGGATCATGAGTCAAGTCTGAAACTCTAGAAGTCCCCACCCTATGACTGCATGAGGCTTTGGGAGGATAACTAGACATAAACCATAACAGGTGGTTTGTCATGTACAGGTGCACTGCGACCCTCTAGGTAGACCTGGTGGTGTGGACACAGGCAGATCATGCAGGAACTGTGGGGAGGCAGCCTTGGCAAACACAGAGGGCCAGTCTTGCCGCCTCTTGGCATGAGTACGAAAGGTCATGAGCTGCCCCTCACTGGAGATATGGAAAGAACGCCTAATGGGAAAGGGGGTGCCCCCTTGGAGGCCCAGCCAGATGACCAGGTTCCAGTGCCCGCAGCAGGGATACATCGGGATCAGAGGGGCCCGTGCTGAAAACCCAGCCCTGGTTATTTGCGGGAGCAGTCGATGTTTATGGAGCACATTCTAGGGGTCAGGCCTTGGCTCGGGCAGTGAGGCCGCTTTAGTCCCCAGGAGAGACTCTGGCTCTTGGGTCACATGCCAGCCAGGGAAGCCAAACGAAGATGAAATAGGAATCAGGTCACCTCACATGGAGATAAGTGCTCCAAGCCAATCCTCTCAGATAACAGTGCCAACCCCCCTTACCCGAGGTCCTGCATTCCAGGGCCCGCATCCAAACTTTGTGCGTCCTGAGCCTCCTCCTGCTCCTACCTAGGTGTGGTAAGGTTATCAGTGAGTCCCAGCAAGAAATCAGCACTGAGCTCTCATAATGTGCTGTAATGAAAGTTGTGTGAGGGATTATTCCATTGTGTGGCACGCTTTGGCTCCGGCCAGTGAATGCAGTGGAGAAGTGAGGGCGAGGAGCAGGAGGAGGAAGAGGAAGTGGAGGAGGCAGGGAGCGAGGGAGTGCCCAGGGTGCGTCGATGGAAACCCCTCACAAAGCTGGGAAAACACTTCAGCTGCAGCCAAGTAGCATTGGTTATTTTCCTAAAAAAGATGTGCAAGTAGCCTGCTCCCCTGTGTCCTGTCAGGGTTTTAGGGTACTGTAGGTTGGGCCCAGGGACAATTCCTGTGCCTCACAGGATGGACTGAATGGTGTGAGATCCCACCATGCTCCTTAGAAGGGGCCGCTACTGATGGAGGATGGATTGTTGCTTCGAGAACTTTTTTTTTTTTTTTTTTACTTTATTTATTTATGTTATGGCCGGCTCAGCTTTCCCTGGGGGTGGGGCTGGTACAACATGTGGTGCTGGGGATCAAACCGCAGTCCCTGTGGTTGCCAAAGCAGGCACTTTAGACCGCTGAGCTATCTCACCAGCTCCTTTGAGAACTTTCTACCTGGTATTTTCAGGGCATGGTTGATCACAGGCAAGAGAAACTGTGTGAAGTAAAACCTTGAGAGGAGCAGTGACAGTGTTATGGAGGGGCGGATTCTCTTCAGATTTACCTCCCAAGAGGTGACACTTAAGCTGAGGCCAGGGTGGCACTGAGCGGCCGGCTGTGGGCAGACGGGAGGGAGAGTATTCCTGGTAGAAGCCACACTGACGCTTGGCCAAGGGGAACAAGGTCGCACGGGGCGCTCCTGGGAACAGGCTGCCCCTCTCTGCAACTGGTCCGCTGCCCTCACCCACTTCCTCTTTACGCCGTGAGCTCTGCACTTCAACAGTGGGAAAGGCAAAACACCCCAGGGGTGAGACCGGGGCCTCCACTTTTTTTTTTTTTTTTTTTTTTTTTTATATATATATATTGGGGACTAAGCTCAAGAAGCATTGAGCTACCTCTCTGGCTTTTTATATTTTCTTTTTATTTTGAGACAGGATCTTCCTAAGTTGCCCAGGCTGGCCCTAAACTTGCAATCCTCCTGCCTCAGCCTCCCCAGTGGCTGGCATGACCACACACGCCATCGCATTTGGCTGCAGTTCGCTTGCATAGCCATTTCCCAGCGGTTCTGCTCAACGCCGAGCCCCCAGCATCTCCAGACAGGAGTGCCCTGCAGGCCTCTCCTCCCGCCAGCCCAGCTCTCTCTTCCCCTCATCGTCCTTTCTGATTGTGGAGGGGACGGAGCTGCAAGGAAGACCCAGCGCTTTTGCCTGGCGCTCTGACCGTGTCATAACCCCCCACCCCCGGCCTTCGCTGTTCCGGGGAGGACTTTGGAGGCAGGGCTGGGTGCGGCGTTAGAATCCAGGCTGCGTTCTCCCTCTGCTCGGGGCACCTCGGCCTCGCCACCACGTGCACAGCACTGCTGGCTCCTGCCTCTGGCCCTTTGCACCTGCTGCCCCTGCTATCTGAACCCCGCAGGCCCCGGGTGGCCCCGGGCTTCACCCCTCTCATCATTCGGGCTCTGTGCAGGTGCCCCCTCCCCAGAATCTTGCCTGACATTCTCCTGCACCCCTGTATCCTGTGCGCCCCTCTGGCCCCCCAGCCCCTGCAGGGGGCTCTGTCTTTCCCAGCAGTCTTTCATGCTGACATTTATGTGTGGGAGATTTGGCAGACCTTGCAGATTGTGAGTCAGGGGGATCCGGGCCTCCCCAGGCCTCCCTGCATGCCTGGTCCAGGAGTCACTGAATCTGCTGATGTTGGCGATTTCAAGAGGTTCTATCTAATCTCGAATGAATCGGGGGAATGAATGTAAACGTCCTTCTCTCTGAACCTCTCTGCCTGCTCTAAAAGGCGGGTGAACAGTTTCGGAGGCTGGGGAGACAGGGACTGGGGTGAGGGGCCTCCAGCCCAGCTAGGCAGCCCCT
Source organism: Myocastor coypus (assembly GCA_004027025.1). NCBI lineage: Eukaryota > Metazoa > Chordata > Mammalia > Rodentia > Myocastoridae > Myocastor > Myocastor coypus. Next base: position 5,017 of record PVJA010018663.1, read on the forward strand.
CTGTGCAGTGCAGCCGCAGGCGCAGCGGGTGGGCGGAGGCCCTGGGGCTGGAGATAGAGTGTGCTGAATGGACGGTGGGCGAGGGCCTGGGAGGAGCCGGCAGCGATGGCAATGACACTATTTAGCTGAGGAATGACCTCCTGACACTCTTCAAATAAATGCAGGCTGTTGCAGAGCCTGGGAGGCAGCTGCCGCCAGCAAGGCCGCCTCTGATTCTGATATAAGAACAAACAAAACGGGCTGCATTGTGCGTGTGTGTGTGTGTGTGTGTGTGTGTGTGTGTGTGTGTGTGTGACAGAGAGAGAGAGAGAGAGAGAGAGAGAGAGCTGTGTGTCCCTCCTGGTGTGTGGGTCTGTGTGTATGCGCGCGTGTGGGACTCTGCATCTGGTGCCTTTGTGATCGGGCTGTGTTTCGCGTGTGCGTCTCAGTGTTTTGGCGTGTGTCCATCCATCGTCATGCGAATCTGCACATCTGCTGGGCGCAGGGGTGCAAGTGCCGCCTGCATCCGCGAGGGCTACTCCCCAGTGGCCCCTCGAGCGGGTCATATTTCCTTTAAACTCCAGCTGGCTCACCCTTCTCTGCCTGAGCACCTTCTACCAGGAACTGAGTGCAGAGGGTGAAGTCCATAGCTGGCACCTGGGGCCAGAGGGCAAGGTGGCCCTGAGTCTCGGAGGGGCGGGGAAGGGACGTCGCTAGCCATACCTGACCCTCCTTACCAGTGTTTCATGTACTCTCCATGATATTTTAAAATCTTATTTCAGCCAGGAATGGTGGTGTCCACCTGTCATCCCAGCAGTCCAGGAGGCTAAGGCAGGAGGATCAAGAGCTCAAGCCCAATCTGGATGACTTTGTGACTTACTGAGACCCTGCATCAAAAAAACAAAAACAACCAATCAGCCAAACAAACAAACAAAAAAACCAAAACAAAACAAAAAAAGGGGAGGCTGGGAATGCAGTTCAGTGCAAAGGCCCTGAGCTCAATCTCTAGCTCTGAAAATGAAATCTTTGTTCCATTCCTGTACAGCGAGTACTATCGTGGCTTCCTTTTCTCCTAGGGAGAAACTGAGGCACAGAAAGGGAAAGTCACTTGGCCAGCGTCACCTGGGAAGCCTGTGGTGAGATGGAGGGGGGTAGTTGCCAAACCTAGGAAGTTGAACTCTAGAGCTCTGATGCTTCTTAATTTACATAAAAGATCTTCATTAATCCACCTAAGAGCAACCGCTGGGGAGAATCCAGTTCTTATTTTGAGTTTCCCAGCAGCTCTTGGTTTCGCAGAACAGTTAAAAACACTGAGACTCTGGGCTGGGAACGCAGTTCTGGGGCAGAGTGTTTGCCTCGCTTGAGGACGCCATGCATTTCATGTCCAACACCACAAAACACAAATGACCCAAAACCACTGGTGGGTCGGCCCAGCACTGTGCACAGACAGAGGGTAAGGGCCACAGGGCTGGGAGCCCAGGGAAGCCCATCCCCACTGCCCAGGCCCTGGCCTACCCCAGCAGCGCTCATGAGGGTGCAGCCTCTGCATACGGGGCCCGGGCCTCTGCATCTTCATCCAAGGCTTCAGGAGCTTCTTCCACTCAGATTTCACAGCCACAGATGTTTGCTAGTGGGAGAGCCCAGAGGAGGTGCACAGTGTTGGATCACAGATGGCCACGCTGGCCTTGGTCCCGAGGGCCACAGGGCACCATGAGAGGCCTTTGGGCAGGGATGCCCGGCTTCTGCTCCCTGGTAACCCTGTGACGGCTGGCGGGAAGAAAAGACAGCAGGCAGGCAGCATTGGCGTCAGGCATGCAAGGCACACAGCAGCAGGGCTGGGCCTGAGTTTGCTGAGGAAGGGCTAAGGACAGGGCAGAGGGCATTAACCAGCCCCTCTGGGGCACGGGATACGTTATGCTGTGTCTTGCCTCATGGGGTGGCCAGGGCTCAGGAACAAGAATCTCCATGTTCCAATGCAGGGCCCCTTTCGAGGGTGAATTGAATTTCAAGGAATCCCAGGTGGCTTCCCGGAGTAGGTGGTGCTGCTTCAGACCTGAGCGAAGAAGGAGGAACGAACCTAGGAAGAAAAAAGAGATTTGAAGAGAAGCAGGTCCAGCGTTCAAAGCCGCTGCCCCCTGAGGGGCTTTGTGCACGGGGCATGGCTCACCCCCCCCCCCCAGGTGCAGGGACCCCTCCTGGGCATGCGTCCTTCCACCAGGGCTGGAGGACGTTGATTAGTGTGGGCGGCCGGGAGGGCTGGCGTTTCTAATTAACACGCTGGCAGGGAGAGTGCCGCCTCTTCTTCCAGAGTCTGTGTTCAGCTGATTGAATATCAGGGCTGAGGCTAAACTAGGAATCCTGTGTCAAAAATAAAGGCTGCGCGCTCCTCTTGTTAAAGGAACAGCGTCCCATTTCCACGGCTCCGCTCCTCCACCAGCCTGCCGGTGCTTGGTGCAGAGGAGGGACCCCTGCCAAGCGGCTCGGGGACACAGGCTACAAGCGTGGGGCAGGGGGCGGGGAGAAGAGAGGCAAGGAAGGTCGGGGGAGGAGGCTGGGGTGGCAGAAGACCAGGGGAACCCCATGTGCCTTTCTGGAGCCTTCAGGTTAGTGGGAGAAGGAAAAGAAACAGGCCATAAAAAGAGAAAGGCGGCTTGCTGCGGCAGGGGAGAGAGGAGCTCGAGCAAACACAGGTTCATTAATCTGTAGTTCGTCTGCCTTTTCTGTTAGGAGGATGAACTTGATGAGTTAATTAAGTCGCAGTCTGTAAAAGCAGTTTATTTGCATAGCAAACTCCTGGGCCAGTGTGCTGTGAGTTGAGTGTGTGCGAGCAGACAATTCGGGGGAAATTACAGCCTCATTAATATGCTAATCTGGTTGCAGGCCTGGAACGGAGTTTTGGGTTGGTGGTGCTCCGGGGTGGTGGGTGCTCGGTTGCCTAGCAACCCTTTTCTCCAGGTAACCCTTCTCTGGCTTGCCCTTGATATCCCCAAAGGACTGCACTGTGGAAGAGGAGGTAAGCGAGGAAAGCATTCTGTTGTCACAGAACAGTGAGCCAAATAAAAGGCAAACACACACACACACACACACACACACACACATGCACACACACACACATTCACACACACGGCCACATTATACCGGTGTCTTTACAAATGGGCTCAGAGAAGGGGCGGGGGCGGCTGCGTGGGTGAGGAGCCCGACGCCTACATGCGAGAAGCATGGTGTGCAGCATCTGCCGAGGCAGACACGGGGGTGGGGACACGCTTCCGCGCGCGCATGCACGCGTGCACGCCTGCACGCGTGTGCACACAAACACAATTGGTGCGTAGGTTTTAACAAACAAACTCACAGAATGAGCTACTTGGTCTGCGCGACAAGACTACACGCTGCGCCTCCCTCCAGACACACGCATGTGTACCTGTACGTGTGCACAGGATCTTTACGGGTGACCCACTGGACACAAATGCACTTACAGTGTGACACTCAGCACAGAGCTTGCACACACAGGCTGGAGGTGTGTGCACGTGAGGACACACCCATGTACGTGTGTCTGACATGACATCAAGCAACCGTGCGAGTGCCTGACACAGCCTGCGACAGTGCCTGGCTGGGCGCACGCAGGTACGAAGTGTGCGCATGCCTGTGCTCAGCGTGCCCGCTCTGCGTTCGCTCCCAGTTCCCTCATCTCTGACGTCAGCCTGTTTCCCCCACCGAGTACTCCTGCGGCCTCCCCACACTTCACTTGCAGCTCAGCCCTTGTCCGCCATCTGTGGCCTGGCTCCTGGCAGCAGTGGCTCTTCCCAGGCTGAGGTAGGACTCACACAGTGGCATGGAAGGTGGCCCAGCTTCCCCAGGAAGAGAGCAAAGGGTGAGACGCCAGGCATGCATGCTTCGCCTGCTGCAAAAGGCACCATGCCCGGACAGTCTTCCTGGTGAGTCCTGCGAACGTTAAGGTACAGAGTGTGCTTGGGTCCCTTGAGCGGCTCTAAGAACTAAAATTGAAAAGAAGGAGGCTGAGCAACTCACAGGATTCTCAGCAAATCTGGACAAGAGAACACAAGAAAGGGATCACTAGCGGCAGCACCCGCCTGGCCTGTGAGCTGTCCTGAGTTCAAGTTCTGGAACCAAATAATAAGACTCATTTGTGGTCTGAGAAATGCATAGGTAAGCCCCATGATTTACTAGTGTGTGTCTTCCTCACTGGTGGAAATCAGGAAGTGGGGACCCTTACAGGGCTGAGGACACGAGGAGGTGACACTCCTGGCACATATTCCTGGGGAGTTTTAACAGTGCAGGGCATTTTATGAAGTAAATATTTGTAGGCACCATGCCTAGCAATCCAGTTCCTGGACACCAACCCCAGAGAGACTCTCGCAGACATCAGGCAACCATGCGTGAGTTTGTCCACGGTGACAGAGAGGCAAACTGGCCATTGTGAGGTGGCCAGATGCAGAAGACAAGGGGCGTAGCGTGTGTGCTTGGTCACGGTGCAGAAGAAAGACCATGTAGGGGCCATAGGAACCCTAAAGGAAGAAAGAAACAGATAAGGCTATTGCCTCATGAGAAAGTAACGCTGTAGGGGAATACAGCTACATGACGAACAGGAGCTCCTGTGGGTGTTGGCCACCCCACGGTGAGTGGCCGCAGCCCTGTGCTAAGAGAAGGAAGCCGAACTCGGGAGGGTACGCGGCGGGACTCAGACCCAGAAGAGGATGACAGGTGACACTGCGCTGGGAGGACGGCAAAGAGCTATGGCTGCTGGGGCAGGCGGGGCTCCAAAGAGATAAGAAAATGTGTTTTCTTTAGGCACCATGGAAACCTTCTGAATCTTGATTCTGGAGTTTACACAAATGTCTACATTTTTTTTTAATTTTTTATTTTATTTTATTTTTTTTCTTGTTTCAGAACCTTTGTTTGTCTATTCACTCATTTCTATGGCCCGCTCAGCCCGCCCCGAGGGCAGGGCTGGCACAGCTTGTGGTGCCGGGGATCGAACTGAGGTCCCTGAAGCCACCCAAGCTTTCCCAAGCAGGCGCTTTAGACCACTGAGCCATCCCGCCGGGCCCCATGTCTACATTTATTAAAGCATATCAAATTGTTCACTTAGAACTGGCATACCATTGCATTGCACAAAGGTGGTTTAATATTTTGCTTTAAATAATAAAATATTAGCCGGGCGTGGTGGCTCACGCCTGTAATCCCAGCACTCGGGAGGCTGAGGCAGGAGGATCGGTGCGAGTTCGAGACCAGCCTGGGCTACAAAAGTGAGCTCAAGGCCAGCCTCAACTGCATAGCGAGACCCTGTCTCAAAAAGGAAAAAAATAAAAATAAAAATAAATAATAAAATATAAAGTACATTTCATTTTCATATCCACACATCCATCTGTCCATGCATGCATTCACCCATCAGTCCGTCTGGTTCCCCACCTGCCTGCCTGCCTGCCTGCTTGCTTGCCTGCTTGCCTGTCTGTCTGTCTGTCATCTGTGAATCTATCTGACTTTCAAAAAAGCAGGGGGGCTGGGGAAATAGCTCCGTGGCACAAGTGCCTATCTGCAAGTGCAAGGTCGTGAGTTCAAACCCCAGTCCCGCAAAAAAAAAAAAAAAAAAAAAAAAAAAAAAATTGGGGGGCCCGGCAGGATGGCTCAGTGGTCTAAAGCACCTGCTTAGGAAAGCTTGGGTGACTGCAGGGACCGCAGTTCGATCCCTGGCACCACATGCTGCGCCAGCCCTGCCCTCAGGGCAGGCTGAGCCAGCCATAAAAATAAATAAATAAATAAATAAAAAGCAGGTGCCTGTGGTGAGGAGGAAAATGTAGTTGTGCATTGGGCGCTGTGCTAGGCTAGGCGTGGATCCCTGCTTCCAGTATTTTTCTCCTTCCTTAGAAGAATTATGGGAAGAGGGAGATAGCTCAGGGGCACAAGTACCTGCCTGGCAAGTACAAGGTCCTGAATTCGATCCCCAGTTCTGCCCAAAAAAGAAGAAGAAGAGGAAGAAGAAGAAGAAGAAGAAGAAGAGGAAGAGGAAGAGGAAGAGGAAGAGGAAGAGGAAGAGGAAGCGGAAGAGGAAGAGGAAGAAGAAGGAGAGGAAGAAGAATTATGCTTCACTGTCTTTGCCAGGCTTCATGGTGGGCAGGAAGGACTTCCCTACCCCTTGACTTTAGACTTGACCAGTCGATTCTATTTGGCCAGCGCAGGGCTAATGGGCATATGACACACACAGTGGCTTCAGTGTGTGTGTGGTGGGGCTGCCTTGCTTTTCTCTGGCTTATAATCCTCCCATGAGAAGCTCACACCTCAGGTGTTTGGAGCCGTTGGAGCTGCTCTGTGTTCTTTTTTTTATTATTATTTATTTATTTATTTATTTTTTATTTTATTTATTTATGTTTTTCTTGTTTCATAACCTTTATTTGCTTATTCACTCATTTTTATGGCTGGCTCAGCCCGCGCCCTGACGGCAGGGCTGGCGCAGCATGTGGTGCCGGGGATTGAACCGTGGTCCCTGAAGCCGCCCAAGCTTTCCCAAGCAGGCGCTCTAGACCACTGAGCCATCCCACTGGGCCCCATCTTTTTTATTTTTATTTTTTAAATTGAAGAATTTTTTTGTTTTTTTTATTTAATATTTTTATTGTATAAATTTAACAATGGTTATATTACGTATTTTCACCATCAGATCAGTTTAGATTAATAGATACAGGTATATAAGATTGATCAAACAATTAAACATTAACACATTCAATCAAGATTACTTTTTCTTTTTTCTTTTCCCCTTTCTTTTTTTTTAAAGTTGAATAGTTCTACAGAGCACAGTATGTGGGCATGACCCACCTCCCTACTGATGTTGCTAAGAAGAAAAGAAAGAAAAAGAAAAAAAAAGAAGAAGAAAGGAAAAGAAAATTCTTCTCTGTGTTCCTCAGGAGGCCTGGAGCCAAGCCACCCAGTGGAGCCAGGCAAGGGTCAGCAACCCATAACGTGCCAGCGGATGTGCGTGGCAAATGCATTTCCTGTCTGAAACCTGTGGGATTGCAAAGTTATTTTGTTATGAAGCATTATCACAGTAGTAGCTGACTGACACAGGAACAAGAGGGAAAGAGTAATATAACCCAATGCAAAGGGGGAGATTTACCTGGATGTGCAATAATGTCTAGCCTGTGAATTGAGGAAAATAAGTAGCTGGGTGCCAGCCCCGCACACAGGGAGGAAAAGTCCCTCCCTCCTGTAGGGCACCTGTAATGCTCAGCAGAACCAGACCAGGCTCCATCTGTCCTCCTTCCATGTGGTGATGTCCTTCTTTTTGTGCTCTGGCCTGAACACAGAGCTCACAGGGGGTGGGCAGGAAAGGGGCTCCTTTGGGTGGGAAGCTGAAGCTCAGAGAGGTTAAGCCATTTGTCCTTGGTCACACAGCAAGCAAGTGATCAAAACCTGAGTCTGATGCCAAGGTCTAGGTTCACAATGGAAGAACTGAGCCCTAAGGTGTCTTCTAGGGCTTCCACCTCTCTGTCAGGCCCCTGCCAAGATGACAGCGGAAGGGAGGCTGCTTGTCCTGTGATGGAAATCTTAATGTGCTTGGACCCAAAAGCATCACCTTGGGGAAGGGCCTCGTCCCTTAAGAAATTATAAATATTTCATTTTCCCTCTCCTCTCCTGCCCTGTCAGCCCTGAGATGGAGTTATCGACGGGGGCCTGGTGATGGACAGATTGGCGGGGCTCTGTATTGATGAGTTAATAGATTGTTGGCTTTTTTTCCATTCTCGGGAAGAAAGAAACCTTGACAGCTATTTTCCTTGTGGTGGGGTGGGCTGAGGCCGCCCGGAAGGTGGTGGAAAGCAAGCAGCCCAGTCAGGCTGGCCCGTCAGGCCTCGCTGTCAGCTCGACCTTGAGCATTGATCCTGAGTCCGGCCACCTCCCACCTCCCACAGCTGCTCTGCTAGCCCGGGGGCTGCAGGCAGGCTCGGGTCTCTCAGTGGCCGTGACCCGCTGCGGCTGCCCTTGCTCCTGTCTGTCTTGCACCTGGCAGCCCAGGTCTCTTTCAAAGCATAAGCCAGATGTGGTCACTCCTCAACCCAAACCTTCAGATCCCATCGCGACGGAAGTACAAGCTCCTTCTGGCCTCCCACCTGGCCTCTGTCCTCTCCCTGCTGGTCCCTGAACTCCCTAAGCATGGTCCCCATCTACGTAGTGGCCCCCGGCACCACCTGCACATCAGCTCCCTGTTTCCCCTGGGGGTTCTGTCCTCCGTGGGACTTTTCACCTGGTCACATCATTTGTCACTTATTTATTTATTTATTTATTGCCTGCATCTCTCTTTTGGATAAAGCTCTGGGAGTTGGGGCTTGAGTTGGCTTTTGCATAGCTGAGCTTTTTATCATCCTGAATAGCCTCGGAGCACCACAGCTGCTGGAGAGGTCTGATCCTAGTCTGTGTTTGTGAATAAAGTTTTTTATTTTTATTTTTATTTTATTTTTTTATTGTATTTATTATTTTTATTCTTGTTTCAGAACCTTTGTTTGTTTATTCACTCATTTTTATGGCCAGCTCAGCCCACCCCAAGGTCAGGGCTGGCGCAGCATGTGGTGCCGGGGATTGAACCGCAGTCCCTGAAGCCGCCCAAGCTTTCCCAAGCAGGGGCTTTAGACCACTGAGCCATCCCGCCGGGCCTGTGAATAAAGTTTTATTGAAACATAGCCATGCCCATTCCCAGCCTGTGTTTGTGAATAAAGTTTTATTGGAACAGTCACGCTCATGCCTTCCTGCATCATCCAGCAATACGCTTGCTCTGCAGTGTAGTGGACAGAGGTGGCAGGGGTGGCAAAGCTGCAGAGTCCCTTCTCTCTTAGGGGACTGCCTGACTCAAAGCAGCTGTTCACTGCTGATCTGAGGAGTGACTAAGTGAAGAAGTGAGATCAGGTCTACTGAAAGCTTGACCATGTGCCATCTCTGCTCTTCGGGGGACTAGATCTCGCTCCTCCTCTTTGCAGACGACCTCCATGTGCACCGGACCTCTCTTGGCCTCAAGAAGCAGTCTTTGACTGGCTTGCTCTAGAAAAGGCGAATTGCTAGCTCCTCCCTTGAAATGTCCCAGGTGTCCCACTTCAGGTACAGCTGGGGCTCAGTCTCCCAGTTCAAGGCCAGAGAGAAAGAAGCTTGAGCTGTCTTATCTGTCTAATGGGTGAGGGAGGAGAGAGGGGCCCCTGCTTTACTGGGGAGCCCTAGAGGTACAAGGAGTCAATCCCAGTAGGCCACTCCCTACCTGTTGGACAATTTCAGATGTCTACTCCCTGCCTGTTGGAGCCTGGGAATCAGTTACCTCATGTAGGCCTCTGCCAAATGAGTGTGAGGTGGGGGAGGGGTGCCCAAGGCCTCGCTGTGAGGAGGAGGTCGGAGGGCCAGAGGCAGGGATGGTGAGGGAGGGAGAAAGCTTTTATACATATATAATAACATATATATTATACATTATATCATATATGTATATTATATGATATAATATATAAATTATATATCATATTTTATATATCTATATATCTATATATATATATATATATATATATATATATATATATATATATATACATATACATTGTGGTCAGCTCAGCCTGCCCTGGGGGTGGGGCTGGTGCAGCATGTGGTGCCAGGGATTGAACCACAGTCCCTGAGGTTGCCTAAACTTGCCTAAGCAGGTGTGTTAAACTACTAAGCTATCTTGCTGGCCTGCAAAGAGCAAGCAGCAGAGCAGAAGTGGCTGGTGTTGGCTTGGGAGAGGAGGAAGGGGCTGTGGGCCTGGGAATGCGGGTGGCCTCTGGGAGCCTGCAGGGCAGGGAGAGGATGTCCTCAGAGACCGCAGAAGGAACACAGCGCTGCTGCTGAGAGTCCCTGCTAGGTGCAGACCCGACCTGCAGGGTTGCCCGCCTGTGCTGCCCTCAACCACCAGGCTGGCATCACCCACCACAGCGGCACAGGAGAGGGGTGAAGGCGGGTGGATAGAGCCTGGGTACAGGATGGCTCACCTCACATGTGTGTGACACAACCTCGAGCGTGGGGCAGGGCCTCTATGATCCTGGTCAGGTGCCAAGTCACCCACCTGGGCCATGTGGGAACCTACGGGTCCACCTGGCCACCTCAGATGGAGACCCCAGGCCGCCCCCATGCCCCAAACCTTGTGATGTCCATGGCAGCTGCCAGGGTGGGGCTCATCCTCCTGGGAGAGTGGACCCCACACAGCTGGCGCCAGATGTGCCCAGGAGCTCAGAGCCTCCTCTGCCTGCCTCCTTGGCCAGTGGGCTTTCTCTGTATGAAGCCCCAATGTCCCCTGCCTCTTCCCATCCTGTCCCCTCTAATCCCCTCCCTACTAAGCTGTTTTCAACCACTCCCTTTCCCGCTTCCTATTGATCTCCAACCTGTTCCTCTCCCAAGGCACTGGGTGGCAGGGGCCCAATAAACATGCCAAGTCCTTTGTCACCATCTGGCCTTGGCCTCCTTGAGGTCAGCAGTGGGCTCCCAGGCCAGGAAGGTCTAATCTGCGGCTCCTCCCGCCCCACAGTGGAATATGCCCTTACTGCTGCCCCCCCACCCCGTGTTGCCAGCAGGCTGCTCCTCAGAAGTGGCACGTGGGGTCCTGTGCCACGGTGCCACAGGGTGGGGACCGTGGGGGGCATTTGCACAGAGGGCTCCGTGCACACGGCCCACCTTGCGGCAGGCGGAGGCTGCCAGCGTGGGCCGCTGAAGGCGATGCTGGTCACGTTTCTGTTTATTTTGTCTGCTTCACGCTCGAGCCGTCTGTGCCCTCTGGGGGCCAGGCCTCACTGTGTGGGACGCGTTTGTGCCTCAGCTTCTTTGCTTTCTCTAGCTGACAAATTAGAAATACATGGGCTTATCATTGTGGACGGTAGGATGTGTATCCACAGCAGGACGGCTCTGTCAAGCACACTGAGAACTTAACTTTCGAAGCAGCCTTGTGAGGAGGTCTGGGTGGCTATTCTGTCCATATTTAGATGGGGAAATGGAAGCACAGAGAGGGTAAGGAAGCGGCTCCAGGTCACACAGCCTTGGATGTGGAACAGTGTTGGAGGCTGAAACCTACAGGGGTGGCCCTTCCTCGCTGCTTCCTTCCTTCCTTCCTTTCTTTATCACTTTTTAAAAATTTTTAAAGAATTTTTTAATCATTTTATTTAATTTTTTTCTTGTTTCAGAACTTTTGTTTATTTATTTATTTTTATGGCTGGCTCAGCCTGCCCTGAGGGCAGGGCTGGCACAGCATGTGGTGCTGGGGATCCATTCGTGGTCCCTGCAGCCACCCAAGCTTTCCTAAGCAGGTGTTTTTAGACCACTGAGCCATCCTGCCAGGCCTCTTTTATTACTTTTAATAAGAAATTACAATGTGACAGTTTCAAAGCATGAAATTAGTAATACATTTCCAATAATTGATACAATGCATATCGTTGTCCTTACTATAGTTATACAAAGCACAGGGTGTAGACATGATAAATTTTCTAATGGTTATTGGTACAATAGATTTCTTCTCTTTGATCTAAGAGAAAGTAGTTGTATACAGAGTCAAATGTTCCGTAATTGCAGTGTGCTACTGGCGAAACTGGCAATGTTGGAAGCTGTTGATTAGGGCCTTTTACAGCTCAGCATACTAAACTACCTTTACATTTTATGCGTGGTGACTAAACTTTTCTGCTGGGTGGTTAAGGGCCAGTTAAAGCAAGACCTGTATAACAAAACATGTAGTTTTTGTATCTCCCAAGGTCAGTCAAATCCCCTCAGGATTGACTTTGGAACCCTGTACAGTGCTGTGTAGAACTGTTGTCAGTGTCAGCCGTCTGGATGAGTCACGGCCATTGCTTGACCAGCTTGCTCTCAGTGAAAGTCTGAGAGAATGTTTTCTGTCTAGGTGACTCTCGTTTATGCACACTGTACACCTTCAATCCCTTTCCTTTGTGGTTCCTTAATCTCCTTGAACAGAAAATTTGGGAAACCATTGAGTTATAGGATGTTATAGCACAGGTTCTGCTCTGTCCTGAGTCCTCACTGACCTTGACCTCGTTGCTTTCGGCTTCAGAGTTCTGGCTTCCAGGGTCTTGCTGGAGTCCTTGTGGCCTCATCTCCCTTCTGTACAGCTCTGTCTCTGCATCCCCATGTCCCCTTTTTGTAAGGACACCAGTTGTGTTAGATCAGGGCCCCCTAGAAGGAACTCATTTTTACTCAGTTTTCTGTTTGCTTATTTATTTTTCTGGCCGGCTCAGCCCACCCTGAGGGCAGGGCTGGCGCAGCATGTGCTGCCAGGGATCGAACCTCGGTCCCTGCAGCCGTCCAAGCTTTCCCAAGCAGGCACCTTAGACCACTGAGCCATCCTGCCGGGCCCCCTTTACTCAGTTTTCTATAGATTCCAGATAATATGACCTGAGGTCCTGGGGGCTCGGTTTCTGTTGGCACCTTTTAGCTCCCAACAGGGACATTGTCAGGAAGCATTTGGGGGAAAGGAGGAGCTTTGGGGGAGGGTTCCCCTTTTCTCCCAGTAAAGAAAGGGTCAAAGTTCATTTCCCTTCCTCTGACCCTAAAGGAGACATATCCCAAGAGGCCGTGAGCTCTGGGAGACTGGGACCTTGTCTTCAGCGCCTAGCACAGTGCCTGGCATTCAACAGGTGCTCAGTGAGCACCTGGGTGGAGGAAAGAATAAATAAATCACTGTCTCCCTGCCCGGCCAACACGGAGATTTCCTGGACGGGAGACTGCCCAGGGCCAAGGGCAACCTGCTCCCTCAGGGCTGACCCTGCAGTGGGGAAATTGTTAGCTCTCCCTAAGCCTTGGGCTTCAATCTCCTGTACATAGTCGCGCTATTATAGAGATGCGAAAAGCAATCAGTGCACCCCTCCCCCTCCCCCTCCTCCTCCTCGCTGTAGAGGTTTTCTGGTCTTCTGAGACCCCCAGATGGGGGCTGCAGGGAGGGGCCTGACTGTCTGATCAGCTCCGTCCCTGCCCACCTGCCTGGTCTCTAGAGAGTAGTCTCAGGGCAGGGACTGAGGATCCTGGGGATCTGTAATGGTTTCCACCTAAAAGATTCCCAAAAGACAGGTCTTTGGGGAGGTGACTGGATTATGGGGGCTTAGAGCGCTTAGCACTCGGGGCCTGGTCACCAGCGAGCGGCAGATCTCGGGGATGTGGCTCCTAGCTACCCTCTCACTGTCTGCTTCCTGCTTCCATGCTATGAGCCGCTCTCCTTGGCCAGGCCCCTCTGCCCTGCCCTGCTGCCTCGGGGCCCTGCTGACAACGGACTGTAACATGGGCCAAAAAAAGAAACCTCTCCTCCTTTAGGTTGTGCGTGTCGGGTCTCATGTCTCAGTGACGAGGAGGTGACAAAGACAGGGTCTGGTGACAGGACATGGAGCCCTTCAGTGTGAATTTTTTTTGAAGTAAATTTACACTTTTTATTGAATACGTAAACGTGAGTTTCTTTTTTTATTTTTCTTTTTTTAAAATTTTATTTATTTTTTTCTTGTTTCAGAACCTTTATTTATTTATTTATTTATTTTTTTTGTCTTTTTGAGACAGGGTCTCGTTATGCAGTTGAGGCTGGCCTTGAGCTCACTTCTGTAGCCCAGGCTGGTCTCGAACTCGCACCAATCCTCCTGCCTCAGCCTCCCGAGTGCTGGGATTACAGGCGTGAGCCACCACGCCCGGCAGAACCTTTATTT
>PVJA010018663.1:18786-39660 GCA_004027025.1 Myocastor coypus
TCTTTTTGAGACAGGGTCTCGCTGTGCAGTTCAGGCTGGCCTTGAGCTCACTTTTGTAGCCCAAGCTGGTCTCGAACTCGCACCAATCCTCCTGACTCAGCCTCCCGAGTGCTGGGATTACAGGCGTGAGCCACCACTCCCGGCTTTATTTCTCTTAAACCTCATTATTTGTTTGTGTTGTGGCCGGCTCAGCCTGCCCTGGTGTGTGCAGCATGTGGTGCCAGGGATGGAGGAGCGGTCGTAGCGCTGGTCTTAAGTTTCCTCTGCAGGCGCTTTAGACCACTGAGCCATCTCGCTGGGCCAATATTTAGATCTTTGATCTCTTTTTCCTTTAGCTCAGTGCGCAGTAATAGACCTGGGTCTAGTTTTAGTTTTGATCGTGTGGCTATCCAGCATTTCCAGCACCATCTGTTAAAGAGGTTGTCTTTCTTCCGCTGAACACATTTGTTCTTTTTTTTTTTTTTTCAAAAATAAGATGGCTGCATATGTTTAGATGTGAGCTTGCAGGCCAGGTTTCTCTGCCCTCATGCCTGGGCTTTGGAAGGAAGGTCATGGTGCCTTATGCCCGCGCCAGGTGGGGCAGCCCTGACCTCCTCTACAGGGCCCCTGCTGGCCCCAGGCCACTGTGTCCCTCCCGGCTGATCCCTTGGTCTTCTTCCTCCCTGGCCTCGTGGCACAGCAGCTAGGGCAACTCTCGTACACACAGGCTGAAGGCCTGCCCGGACAGAATGAGAGCTTGGAGCGGGGAAGTCCTCTGCACCTTTGGGCAGAGTCTCGAGTGTGGAAAGTACCAGGCGAGGGCCCCTCTGTCTCCCTGTCCCCAACCCTCTCCCCAGCAGAACAAAGGGGGACCAGCCAAGGCTGAGAGGAGGCAGGAAAACTGGGCAGTGGACCAGGAGGCTCAGCCTCATCTCCCCATGACTGTGTCCAGCTGGGGGCCTCGGGTTGCCTTTGCCCTGGGCCTCGGTTTCCCCATCTGCAAACACAGATGCTGTTGAAATATGGGAGTGACCAGTGTTACCAAAATAGAGAGCTGGAGGTTGGGGGGCTCCAACACTTACCCCAGGAGGTTCCCCAAACCTCTGTTCCTCCTCTGCCTGTCACCCCTTTTAGCACTCTGAAGCACAGCCCTCCCAGGATGGGGCTAGCTGGGGTGAAGGGGTTAATAAGCCTCCTGTCTCGTCCCCAGCACAGGCCACCACCTGGGGGGGGGGGTGGCCTGACAGTGGACCGCTCTGTCTGGTCCCCAGTGGGTCTTGCCTGGAGGACTTAGCAGGACTGACACAGTCACAGCCAGCCTAGCCGAGGACTGCGTAGAAGGGTGTGTGATCGTGCAGAAAACCCTTTCCCAGAGGAGCTGGGGACTTGGAGGCAGACTTTTGGAATAAACTACTCAAGGACTCTCAATCGTTTATTCGCTCAACAAACACGTAGGAAGCACCTAATCAGAGCTGGGTGCTGTGTGAGGTCCTACATACACACAAGGGGCAGGAGAGACAGAGACCCCACGAGCTAGTGGTCCTCCTTGGGGTCACCAGTGCCCTTCTGTGACTTCTGTTTACCCCTGGGAGTTCGCTAGCTGGCTTCAGTGCTGCCTACATTTTCCTCTGTTTGGCGGATTGATTCCGCCATCCGGGCATCAGGAGTGTGCAGGGCTGGGGTTTTGTCCTCCTGACTACCTCTCCCCTTCTCCTCCCATCTCCCCGCCCCCAGGCCTTCTGAGAACACATGGGTGGATCTGTCAGTCAGCTGGCCACCGCTGGGGAGTAGGCACAGGATGCCCTTTCGCCTGGCTGTGGCATCTGTGGCATCTAGCCCTGGCTGTCAGGGCTTGGCATGGGTCCTAGGGAGGGAGCCCAGGGTGAAAAGGAGGAAGAGGAGGAAGAAGAGGGGTAGGAAAAGGAGGAGGAGGAGGAGGTCTCCCCACAAGGGCAGGTGTCCCCTCTGTAATTACAGGGGGGAAGGCAGTGATAAAATGATAATGGGCCCCCACGACCTGCTCACCAGGCCCGGAGCTGTGAAGCAACTCTGGGTGCCTGATGGAGGCCAGGGGCCACCGCCTGGGCTGCTGCTGAACTGGTGCTTTCACAAACAAGACGTAAATTGGATGCAAACATCTAATTAACCTTCTCCCTCGGGTTCTTGGCAGAGGGGAGGTGACCCTCCCAGCGCTCCCAGCTCAGCTTCCCAGGGGAAGGATTTGGGGAAGGAGGAGGAGGGGAGGCCAGAGGGAGGGAGGCAGAGAGCCAGGCCTCACTTGCTTTCTTCTCCCTTCCTGCTGTCCCTCCTTGGGGGATGAGAGTTTGGAGTTGTTTCTGTGTTTAATTTTGCTCTGGGATGGAGGTGTTGGGGGACGGTGGCACAGGCGTGCTGTGGAAGTCTCCGAGCTCTGGGGGACAGAGGCATGGTCCAGGCTCTGCTGAGTCTGACATCCCTGGGGTCTGAGGTTCCTTATCTTTGCCCGCCCCCACCCCCCATAGTTGATTCACTCACCATATTTTTAGTGAGTGCCCACTGTGTGCAGCACCTACTGTGTGCAGCACCTACTACGTGCCAGGGCCCACTGTGTGCCAGCCAGTAGGCAATGGCAATGCACTAATAAACAAATACGAGGTCTCCTCCAACCACAACAGTTTTCCCGGGGCTTTGGAGAGTGTGGGGGTAGTGACCGTGGAAGGAGGACATGGTCTGAGAGCAGGGCTGTGGTAGGTGGGACCTGAACTGTAACTGTGGCCGGGTGGACTGCCCTGTCCACCAGCTTCTATGGCTAAGTGTCTTTTAAAAAAATATTGTGTTTCAGTTTAGTTTAATTTAGTTTGGGGGTTGAACCCAGGGCCTTTGTGTGCAGGAAACTTAAAAAAAAAAAAAAAATCAGTGCAAAACTCCCATGCAGTATAGCCCTAAGCTCTAACTCTCTGTCTCTATCTCTCTGTCTCTCTCTGTCTCTCTCTCACACACACCACACACACACACACAATTTTTTCCCTGAAACTTCTTGCTTGCTTTTTTTTTTTTTTGTGGGGTATGGGCTCTTGCTTATGTAGTTCCTGCTATCCTTAAACTCACTGTGTAGCCCAGGCAATGTAGCTTGAGGCTGGCCTCGAACTTGTATAGCTCCTCCTGCCTCAGACTCCTGTGTACTAGATTATGGGCATGAACAGGAGCTCTTCGAAAGACACTAAGGTGCACATATAGCATCATTTTTCCCCAAGTAGTTCAACCTCTGTTTCCTAAAAACAAAGGCTTTCCCACACCTAACCGCAGAAGAGAGAACAAAGCTAAGAGATTAACAATGCTAAGGCACTCGGCTGGCTCTGCCTGCCCTACCCAATCTCCCCTTTGTTTCTCTCTCTCAAAGGACAGTAAAGTAAGTTCCTAGGGTCTGAGGTGCAGCTCAGAAGTGGCAAAATCACCACCACCGGCACGGTCACGCTTCTTCTCCTCCATGTCCCTGCAGACTTTCTTCACCTGGAACCACCCACAGGTCCACAGGACACTGAGGCTTACAGAGCCATCAATTCCCTGGGCCTGACTGCAGGGCATGTGAGGGTGGCGGGTTGCTTGAGGCGCACCGTCCCTGTCTGCTTATCCTGAGGCGCATGCTGGCCACCGTTGGTGCTGCTTGCAGGCTCAAGGTGCCGCCTGCTAGGCTTTCCCACTCTGGGCCGCTTCTCGCTTTCCCCTCTGTAACTGGAAAGCACCCAGTGGGGAGGAGCTTGGACAGGGTGCCTGGCACCTGCCTGTTCTGGGCATCCTGGCTTTAGCCATTTGATGATTTCTGCCTGGATCCATGCTGAGGTTTCTCAAGGCAAATTTTCCAACTCTAGTCTT
The DNA here is from genome assembly GCA_004027025.1 of Myocastor coypus. Taxonomy (NCBI): domain Eukaryota; kingdom Metazoa; phylum Chordata; class Mammalia; order Rodentia; family Myocastoridae; genus Myocastor; species Myocastor coypus. The sequence goes on from PVJA010018663.1 coordinate 22,618, forward strand.
TCCACTATGTTTATTAGTTGGCAAATATAGCTCAGCAACACAGCCCCTGCCTGGCAAATTGAGGTCCTGAGTTCGATTCCTGGTACCAAAAAAAAAAAAAAAAAGACAGAATTCCTCATTCATTCATTCAATTCATTCATTCATAGTAGCAGAGGCTCATGTATCGGCCTCATGTATTCTATACCTATAACCTTATATCCTTCCATCCATGCATCCATCTACCTATTGGTGCAGGGAATTGAATCTAGGTCTTCTGCCCTGTGCTACATTCCCAGATCCCTTTTGTAAGATTTTCTTTTTCTTTTTTTTTTTTTGTCTTAAGATAGGATTTTAGTTAAGTGACCTGGCAGCCCCACCCCTTCCTCTGGGCCTCAGCTCCTAGACCACAAAGACTAAGGGAGGTAGCTTCTGCCTTGTGTTTAGAGCTCTGGCTGCCCTGTGGATAATGCTGGCCACGGAGGCACAGGGAGCTTGGGGCAGTCCAGAGGCAGTGACTGCAGAGTGCCGGCCCATCCCTATGTACGGTGGTCATGGAGCCTCACTCAGATCACGCTGCAGAACTGGGTGTGGTGGTGCACACCCCAGCACTCCAGAGCCTGAGGGAGGAGGATCCCATGAGTTCAGAGCCATGAGTTCAGTGCAGGTTGGGATACGTAGTAAGACCCAGTCTCAATAAACAAGCAAGCAAAAAACCAAACAAACAAGCAAATCCGGCTGGGGAGATAGCTCAGTGGCTTAAGTACCTGCCTGGCAAGCACAAGGTGCTGAGTTCAATCGCTGGTACTGGGAAAAAGTAAAAATAAATAAGATGACCCTGGAACAGGGGAGGGGCAGGTGCAAGCCGTGCCCACAACTGCAGGCAGGCAGAGGAAGAGTCAATGCAAAGGCCCTGGGGCAGGAACACACATGATCTTAAAGGGGATGTACACTCTTCAACCCTCAGGAAGCCAAATCACGCCAGAGGCACGATCTTGATTATGGTTATGGAGCTGGGGAGATAGCTCCGTGGCACAAGTTCCTGCCTGGCAAGTGCAAGATCGTGAGTTTGAATCCCCGTCCTGGGGGCGGGGGGGATTATGATTATCTTTATTGTTGGGTGTGCTAGGTCGAGAGGGGCCTGGAGCCTGCCAGCCAATTCAGAATCTCGCAGGACCTCCGTCGGATGATGATCTTGCTCAGTCCCCACAGAGGTCAGATGATGAAGTGGCAGCGCAGGGGCGAGGGCAGGACAGGAAGCCAATCTACCTGACCCAGACGCGGGCAGTGGGCCGAGCGCTGCGGGCCTCAGCTGTCGCCAATGGGCGCTGGCTGGAGTGGGCCGGCTCCGCGGGGGGCGGCGGCGTGGGGGGCTCCCTGCAGCCGCCCTTCCCCCACGGTCCTCCGCCGGCGCCCCCCTTCCGCCTTTCGCTTTTCACCCCGTCTTCCCCAGGGGCAGCCAGCCAGCAAAAAGAGTCCCTGGGCAGCCATGATGAAGATGGATGTGTGATTGATTCGGCCCCCCTTCCCTCTGCCCTTCTGGTAGAAAATTAAAAGACCATTTGTTAAGGGGCGCAAGTCCTCAGGTGCGTCCCGGGGCTGGACAATTTGTCTCTGTGAAAAGGATGCTATTATGAGAGAGGCAGGATCCAGGCGCGGGCGGGCCGCGGGGCGCGGGAGGGGCGGCCCGGAGCGCAGAGGCCCGGGCGGAGCGGGGCGCAGACAATGCGCGCCGAGAACAAATGCGCGGAGCGGGCCGAGCGGAGCGGAGCGTGCAGCCGCGGGGCCTCGGCGGAGGGGTTGGGGGCTGGGCGAGCTCATGTGCGGGGCCTCGGAAGCCAATTCCTTCTCCGTGACCCTTGTCCGGGACCAGAAGGGTGTCACCCGGCGCCGCGCCGCCCTCTATTAAGGAGGGCTTGTAAATGACCCTTTTTAAGGAGCCAGTTTGTCTTTATAGACCTGAGTGCTGAGAGCGCAGGGAGGAAGGGGTCCCCGGCAAGCCCCCCTCCACCCTCTTGGGGGTCATTAAGTGATTAGAAAGAAGGGGCCGGTTCTCCAGCCGCCATTCAGATGAGGGGACGCATTTGTCACCGGGCGCTTATTTATTGTTTTTTAAAAGGCTGCTTTAGGCTCCTCCTGCTGTCCGCGCCTGTCTTTGTGCTCCGGGCTTTCTTCCGGGGCTGTCCCTTCTAGGATGCCAGCCTGACCCGGCTCTCCTCCCTTCCCTGTCCACCTGAAGTGTGCTGGCCCATCCCTCCTCCCGTGTCCCTGGCTATGTTCCGTCCTACCCTAGCCGAGGAAGCTGCCAAGCCAACCCCCAGACCCAGGAATTAGCTAGCACTGAAGTCTGGGGACCCCACTATGACCTGTGCCCAGGGCCATCTCCATTGCCCAGGTAGCACCTGGCCTGGAGCAGGTGCCCCGTGACAGTGTGCCCGCCTGTATCTCTGGACGTTCACAAGAAAGAAAGGTGCCCGGGCCTGGTGGGCTGAGCATGCGCACATGCATCTTTGCTGGGCTGAGGCCTTTGGGTACTGCCCAGCTGTGGTTCCCAGCCTAGCTTGTGTGCTGGCCTCACCAGGGCAGGCCTTCCTTGTGACATCAGGCCGATGCTGTGGGCAGGCCCTGCCTAGCTGTGCCTTTCAGAGGTCCCCACTGGGTCACAAAGCCCTGAGGTGGTGGTGGTGGGGGGGGGTGGTGGCTTGAGAAATCCTGACTGCATTCAAAGTCTTCTCCCCTTTCCTGGCCTGGGTCCAGCCACCTTAAATTGTCCTTCGCTTCACCTTTGTAACTGCGCCTGCTTGATTGGTGTGTGTGTCTGACCTCTGCCATGCAAGGGCAGGGTGTGGCAGAGGGGTCCGCATACCCTGTGCTCCTGTGCTCCTGCAGGAGGGGTTTTCTGATAAACCCATCCTGATGAATGCTTAGGCACAAATGATACGGCCCGACCTGTGACGTCTTCCTCCAGTGCCCCTTTGGGCCTGGTTCCCTTTGCTCTACCCGACTCCCGTCTCCTTTCTTGTCCCTGTCACCCTTGTGCCTCCAGGCTTTTGCCCTAGCTCCCCACCACTTGTTGCCCTCAAAAAGAATCCTCCATTCGGTAGCTGGCCAGTGAATCTCTGCAGGACGGGGTAGGGGTTGGAATAAGGATCTTCAGAGCGTGCACACTGTAAACAGGCATATCAGTATCCTAATGTCATTATGTATTTGTTTGGTACAGGGTCGTTCTATATAGCTCAGACTCAGCAGTCCTTCTGTCTCAGCTTCTCCAGTGCTCAGGTTACAGGCATGTGCCACCAGGCCAGGCTTTGGTGGCCGGCACCGTGCATCTGGGGTTCTGGGGCCAGGATGGCATATGGTACCAGGGAGCGAACCTGGGTCCTTGCGCTTGCCAGGCAGGTGCTGAGACCACTGAGCTATCTCCCTGGTCCCCTAATGTCATCTTGGTCTTGGAAAATAGATGAGAAAAACCTAAACCACAAGCTAGGACAAATGAAAACTGTGGCTCAGGGAATCATCTTGCACGGGTTCGAATTTCAGCTCTGCCTCCTATGTCTGTCTTACATAGTCGAGTTACGCAGTTTCCACAGGTTTCTCCTCACTAAACTCAGTTATCTACCTGATAGGTTATTAGTCTATAATGTCATGGGCATTATAAGTGACATCTAATATAGCATATGTATGTTCTATAAATTGGCAAAGAAAAAATATTTGGCAAAGAATTAACATTATTAAATGAATTAACATATAGAAAGCTCTTGGAACAGCGCTGGGCACATGTCTATAAATATTAGCTAGGATTTTATCTTCTTGTTGTTTTTTGAGACAGCATCTTACTGGGTAGCCCAGGCCAGTCTTGAACTCCTGAACCATCCTCCTGCCTCAGCCTCCTGAATGCTGAGATTACAGGCGTGTGCCATCTTGTTCAGCTCAATGTTTATCCTTTGTATTATAAAGTGAGACCCATGACACCTACTGTGCTCCCAGAGTAGACCCCTGCCTTTTACGATTCAGCGGGTAAGGACTCTTGGGTCAGGGAAACGGGAAGATAGACTTTCTCCTCCCGGTGGGCAGTTTAGTTTAGCTTCAGGGCTATGGGTGGGCAAAGGGTTTTCCCAGAGCCGCTGTGAGGGCCTGGTCAGACTCCATGGTCCTGGGTCCCTCTGACCCTGCTGGCCTTGCTGAGGGCAGGCGGGTGCCCCAGGGCCCAAGGACATGGCCACCTGTCCTCAGGGACTGGAAGAATGACACAGAGCAGAGCACACTGAAAGTGCAGTGTTGGCATGTCTTATTCTCATTGCCCTTCTGCTTTTTTTTCTTTTTTAATGCTAAAATATCTGGGGGGCAGGATGGCTCAGTGGTCTAAAGTGCCTGCAGGCCACTGTAGGGACCCCGGTTGGATCCCCGGCACCACATGCTGCGCCAGCCCTGCCCTTAGGGCAGGCTGAGCTGGCCATAAAAATAAATAAACAAACAAAAGTTCTGAAACAAGAAAAAAAATTAAAATAAAAAAATAAAAATAAATGCTAAAATATCATATCTACTTTAAATTATGATGATAGGAACAAGTAGGTTTTTTTTTTGACATTTTTTGCTTTGGTGAGCTGAGGGTTAGCAGTCTTCTAAGGGTCCCTCATTTGGGGGTGGGGCAAGGAGAATGCACCAGTCTGTGAAATGCAGGGGCACCTAAGGTCTTGTGATTTGTTTGCTCAGGTTGGGAAGGATGTGTCCCTCCAACCCTGCACACACACACACACACACACACACACACACACACACACACACACACACACGCGGCAGGCAGCAGGTCCGTCTCCTGAGACCAGAGTCCGGTCCTGCTCTCCCTGCCCATGGCCCTTCTGTCTCTCTTGAGCCAGAACTCAGCTTGTGGCCCTGCCCTGGGCCACAGGGCTCCATCTGCCCTGTCACCTGCTTGCCTTGTGCACGTCCCAAGGATCCGTGTCGGGTACTCTCAGCCTGGCTGCCAGGTTCGAGTTGACCGCTCTGAAGTTGGCCTGGGTGGGAGGCAGCAAAGCCGGGTGCAGCCCAGTGCGGCTCCTGCACGGCGTGCTGTCTCCCTGTGTCAGCCCCTGGGGGCCTCCAGAACACCTGGGGACGAACAGCCAGGCGAGGGGCAGATGGGCCTGGTGAAGCTGAGCCCTGGGAGCAGGACTCGGGACTGCGTGCCCTGCGACACTCCCTGCCTTCCCTGCACCCACTTCCCGAGGCTGCTGCCTGTCCTCTGTGCGTCCAGGAGGTGAGAGGAGAGCCAGGGAGGGAGCAGCCAGGTCCTCTCTGCCCTGGTGGCCCCATCGCGGCTGCAGGTCTGATTCCTTCCCAAGAGCTGCCAGCTCCACTCTGTGGAATACGAAATGGCTTCCACTGTCCTCGTGGGCCCCAGCCTGGGATGCCCAGGGGCCCTCCAAGTCCACCCTGCAGGGAGAACCCCCAAGAGCCTTCAGCATGGAATTGTCCTCAGCAGAGCCCTCCTGACCTCGGGCAGCAAGACTCCCATGTGTCACCTCTGGGTACGGTGTCATCAAGCAGCAGCACCTCCTGTCTAGCTGGCCAGCCCCCGCCCATGGTGGAGACCCCTCCATGGCATAGGGACGCACGCGCGGTGCAGATGCCAGCAGCATGGCTGCTCTAGCCCGGAACGCTGCCCGTAGCACCACCCTTCCCATCACCTGCTGTGACGGCTCTCACATCTCCAGGCATTGCCAAATCTCCCCTGGGGCCAAACTGTCCCATCTGACAGCCGCTTCCTGATACCAGTGCCCAGGACAGAGCCTTCTATATCGGGGCAGCGTAGTAGAAGCGACTGAGTAGTGGTCAGGGCACGCCCTGGACAGACCGCAGCCCACTCCAGAGGAGCCCTGGGCACCGGTGTGTCTGCATATCCCCCTGGGTGAACCGGAAGCAAACCCCAGCCAAATGCCACTTCCAGCCTGATTGTTTCTGGACGCGCTGGGAACTGAGGCTCAGATGGACCCAGGATTGGAGTCAGAGCCTCTCGGCAGGGCCAAAGGAGCACGGAGACTCAGCTACTGCCAAAATGCCTGTATCCAGCCAAAGGAGAAAACGTGTTAAAAAAGAAATTCACCTGCAGCCCAAGTGCACGCAGACTCACATGGACACAGAGCAGACCACAGGGCCTGCCGAGCTTTCTTGAGGCAGACACAGGCCGGGGTCTTCCTCTCCCCGGGTGCTGGCTGCAGAGCCATCTCCTGTTCCAGAGGAACACCTCACTGGAGTCTCCTCTGGGACCCTCGCTGAGTGCCGGTGGTCTGAGACACTGCCTCAGAGAGCACCAGGACCTGGGAAGGTCCCCAGTTCCCCAGGCCTTATCATAAATGGACACCTCTGGACGAGGACACTGCCCAGCTCTTCCTCTTGGTGTGCTTAAACTGGTGCAGCTGGATGTGTCTGGCTTAAGTCAGAATCTCGGGTCCCTATGCCTTTAGGCTCCTGTGTTCTTGGGGACACAGAGGATCTGTCCCATTAACCCAAGTCCATAGGTAAGGTGACTTCTTTCTTTCTTTCTTTCTTTCTTTCCTTTTTTTTCTTTTTGTCTTTTTGAGACAGGGTCTTGCTATGCAGTTCAAGCTGGCCTCGATCCCACTTTTGTAGCTCAGGCCAGTCCCGAACTCGCGCTGATCTTCCTGCTTCAGCCCCCCAAGTGCTGGGATTACAGGCCTGCGCCACCATGCCCGGCTGGTAAGGTGATTTCTGCTCCTTTAAATGCTCCTCCTGCCTCTGAAGGTCTTGTTGGTTTATTTTAGACCCAGTGTCAGCAAACTCCACCCCTAGGGTGAGCCGGCTGCTGCTATAAATAAAGTTTTATTGGCACAATTGTTTACGTATTGTGAATGGCAGCTCTGAGCTACCGCGGCAGAATCGAACAGTTGCAACAGAGACTTGTGGCCAGCAGAGCCTGCAATATTTACTCTCCGTTCCTTTACAGCTGGTTTGGTGGTGGCAGCTCCAGAGACTCTTCCCCACCTCTTTCCGCGGTACTTAAGCTATTTAATTACTTGTCTGTTTACCGCCGGCATCCTCTGATGAGACCACTAACTCCTTCAGAGCCACGAGCGGCGCCTGCGTGGGAAGACCGTCCGCAGATCCGAAGGGTGAACACTTGCCTGGGTTTGTCTGGGCTGCGAAAGTCCTTGCAGGCATTCATTAATTCACTGTTTCGCAAGGGTTGCAGGACACAGATGATGCCGTGCTGTACTTGGCGTTCTGCGCGGCTGGCCACAGAAGGGCACCTCACGCGGGTGTTTGTCTGCGGAGGCGGAGTTGTCTTGGCCATGGCTTCGCCCCCCACCGAGGGTCCTTCCTCTCTGCCAGGAGAAGGCCGGTGTGGGGGCGCGGCCGCCTCTGCCTTGGCTTCCTGGAGCTGGACCTCGGGTTGCCCGAGCCGGCCTTGCTCCCGCCACTCTCTGTCAGGTGTTTTGTTCATCTTGAGTCCTAATAGAGATGGCAAATTCCAGGGACAGGGCTGGAAGCCAACTCCACCAGCCTCCCCTGCCAGGAGCAGGAAGAAGAAAACAAAACCCCAGCGACGTGGTCAGCAGCGCCCTCTCCATTGGGCTTATCAGGGGGCCTCATGAGCACCCATTTCTGTCCACCCTGCTGTGGAGGCCCCAGCTGCCAGGTGCACGAATTCCACTTCCTGTCTGCCCCAGCCAAGGAGCACTTGACGCTGCTTCCTTATTCCCACTGCCACTGTGCCAGTGGGGGTGGGGTTCTGCTAAATGGTGACCAGGTGGTGCCTAAGGCAATCAGAAGCCCGTGCTGGCACGGGGCATCGATGGTGTGTGTGTGTGTGGGGGGGTGCGCTTGCTTCACCCCCTCTCAGGGTTTGGTTTGTTTGCTTTGGACTAGAAAGGCTTGTGCAAAGCCCAGCCTCTGTCTGTGTCCTGATTCCACTCCCAGGTTGGGAAAGCCCAGCTGTCTGCAGTTCTCTCCTGGGGCTAGAGGAAGCCCCTGTGCCCCAGGGGGACTTACCTTGGGGAACAATCCTGCCTGTAGGGTGCTGCGGACACACTTTGTAAGGCTTGCTTCTTGTGCAATGGATATGAGCTGCTCAGGCCACCAGGACTTAACTTTGTGCTTGGAGGAAGTGGTGGGGCCAAGGACTGCAAAGTGCGAACAGATCTGGCGTGTAAAGTTGGGCAAGTGCCCCGTGAGGGTGGGCACTGTGGGGGGCTCAGCGCTAAAGAGGCTGGGATTTTCCAAGCCCTGCAAGGGCCATCTGCTTTGGGTAAAGTAGGGGTTACTGGCCTGAGTGGCAGAGGCAAGGAACATTTGACACCTCCCGTCTTCATACTCCAGTTGAGGGGTGCAGGGGGCACCAGTTGCAGGAGGATTGGCATGAACCAGCTCCCCCAGGAGCCAGCCACACAGGTGGTAGAGCGCCACCCTGCCTCTGAGTAGCTATGCCACCTCTGACGCCCCACCGACAACCTCTTAGATCTCCTCTTCACCGGGAAAGAGAAAGGCTGGGAATCAGAGGGCTGGTGGGAAGGCTGGGCGGCAGGCAGCCCTAGAGATTAGAGAACTTCCTGTGGGTGTCCCGTGAGCTCTGAGATGCGGTGGCTCTCGTCACACCACTCCTCCCTCCCCTTGTCCCCAGCACTCTCAGGTGCTCACCCATCCAGAGCAGAACCCTCCAGCCAGGCCAAGGCGGGAGCTGCCTGCCTTTATCTTTTCATTCTCAACCTTGTTTATTTTGTCTTCTCCTCCTCCTCCTCTTCTCCTCCTCCTTCCTCTTCCTTTCCTTCTTCTTCTCCTCCCTCTTTTTCCTCCTCCTTCTCCTCCTCTTTTTTTTTTTTTTTTTCTTCTCCCCTTCTCCTCCTTCTGATACCAGGGATCAAACTCGGGACCTTGTGCCTCTCAGGTAGCCACTTAAGCCGCTGAGCTATCTCAGTGGCCAATTTCTTTCTTTCCTCCAGAAGTCGAGCAGCCTTTCATAATCGCGTCTCCCTTCCTTTATTGTTCATTGGTCTATCTATCTGTCATTCATGTGATCATCCACCCACCATCCATCCATCCACCCATCCACCCACCCACCCATTCATCGTATTTACTCAGTCTCATTGCTCGGCCTTCCACCCAGTGAGTTTCACAGCAGTGGAGGCGGATCCCCTGCCTTCCCAATGCCCTGCTCTCCAAAACTGGCAGTAGGGACCCAGCCATATGCCTTGGGCTCAGATAGCCCAATATGCCTGCCCTGGACTTGGCATCTCAAGGGAGAAGCCAAGGACGTGGCCGTGGGCCAGTTCCTTGTCATGGCCAAGGTGCCTGGTTCCAGCAGCAGTGACATCACCACAGAGTCTGGCAGCAGTGGTCCAGAGGGCAACGGGGTTGGCCACCGCGGGCACCCTCACGGTCTGTCTGTGTCTGTCTAAGGTGTCCCTGGGTCGTATGTCCTTGTGCCAGCCACCCTTGCCCATTTTGGTCCATTTTCTGAGTGGAGTCCAAGGCCCCGAACACGGGAGTGCTCAGTAGGCTCTGCTGGGGTTACTTCCACCCGGCTGCTACATTCCTGCAGTCAGCTGTGAGCCACATGGCAGCTGTCTGGTCGTCTGCTTTCTGCTGAAGCTGACCACAGCGAGTTGCGGTTGCTTATACGACAAAATCCCTGACAAAGTCATACCAAGTGGCTATGCTGTCCAGACTGGGCTTGGTCTTGTGATCTTCCTGCCTCGGCCTCCCAGAATGCTGGGAGGACAGGCAAGTGCCACCACGCTGGGCTTTCCTGCTTCATCTTTAACAGCACCCCAACCCTAGCTATGGTCCCTCTTTTAAGGGATGGGGGTGAAGAGGGGGGAGGGAGAGAGAGGTAGGAAGGGAGAGAGAGGTAGAGACAGAGTGAGGTAGGGAGAGAGAGGGAAAGAGGGAAGGAGGGAGGGAGGGAGCTAGGGGGAGGCGAGGGGAAGAGGGAGGCAGGGGAAGAGGAAGGGGGGGAGCTGGGGAGAGGGAGGGAGCCCGGCCTGCAGACCCTTCACTGCACACCAGGGGCCAGCTGGAATTTCAGAGTAATGCGTTCTTCTTGTGGCATTTATTTTTGTGATTAGCTTCTTACTAGGACATTTGGGTGATTTTTTTTTTTTTTTTCCCATTTAGAGCCAGAATGAAAAGTTTCCTTCTCCAAAAAAATTTGAGTAAAATAACAGACTCCATAGGAATGAACATACACTAAGTAAACGGCGTCCAAAATGTGATCCAAACGTGGCCAGGCTCAGGCATGCCGCCCTGGAAAACTGGAAAATCCCATTTGAGAAACCCCATCCTCCGCCCAGCCTCTAAAGGCAGAGTAAGGTCGGGTGGGCCTCAAAAAACACCCGCTGCGGGCTGGGCACATGGCTGAGGTTTCAGATACCTACAGCTAAGGCCCGCCCAGCTAGCAGATGGGCCTCAGGAAAACTCAGCCAGAGAGAGCAAGGTTTGCCCCAAATCTCACAACTGGCAAGCGCAGGATCAGAGCAGGAGCGGGGCCCAGGGAGTTCTGTGCTAGGGAATGCTGCGTGCGGCCATGCGGCTGCCCAGCTCGGGCAGGGTTCCAGGGGCAGGGGCAGCTCCCGCCCAGGTTGCGTGGGGGCCATTTTCTAATGGGCTTGATGGGGCTTTAGCAGTTCCGGAAGTGAAGCAGCCCAGCCCAGCCCTCCAAGAACCCCACGGTGAGGCCTAGAGTGTCCACACCCCCGCGCCGCTATCCTGGCCTTCCATTCTGCGTTGCTGTTGTTCTTGCAGGGTTGGGGGGGGGGGCTCCCAGGCCCCTCCCGGACCCCGAAACCCGCACTCCCCCGTCTTGGACCTCCCAGGAGTGAGGTGCCCAGGAAGTGGGCCGTAGCCCCCATGCCGGCTGCACACAGCCCTGCCTCTTCGTCTTTCTGCCCTTGGGACAAATGTCTCATTCCCCAGGGTGTCAAGGGGAAAATTAATCACCCAGGGGAGATCAGTCAGCCTGCTGACTTGGCAGGGGAAAGACAAAGAGAAATAGGGTGTCTCACGGATTGGTCGGGTCCCCCATTAAGGGTGGAAAAATGCTTGGTTTGCGATTACAAATGGGCGACATTTGTGCTGGCGACTGTCCCCTCACCTCGGGAAATCGCTGCTCCCGTACTTCTCAGAAGGTGCCCGTCTCCTTTCCTGGCCACTGGCTCAGGGCCCTGCCCTCTCCTCGAGTTCAGGCCCTGAGCCTCCTCTGGCTGCCCTCAGGAAGGACCCTGGCTTCCCTCTCCAGCCAGGCCTCTGAATCCAGAAGTCCAATCTCTTTAATATCACACTACTGGCACTTAAATGTCACTTAAAAGTGACATTTAAGCTGGGTGCAGTGATGCTCCTTGTCACCTGGCACTCTGGGAAGCTGAGGCAGGAGGAGCCAACGCTTGAGCCCAGCCTGGGTAACTTAGTGACTTAGTGTGAGATCCTGTCGCAAATTTTTTTTTTTTTTTTGGTGGGACCGGGGTTTGAACTCATCACCTTGCACTTGCCTGGCAGGCACTTGTGCCACAGAGCTATCTCCCCAGCCCCCGCAAATTAAAAAAAAAAAAAAAAAAAAAAAGGTCTGGGGATGTGAAGGCCCTGGGTTTAACCCCATCACTGCGCGGGGGTGGGGTGGGGGGGGTGGTAAGCTGCTTGCAGAGCACCCATGAGCCTCTGGTGCAGAGCAGGGCTAGGGGTCACCCATACAGTCTCAGCAAGGGCCAGCCTTGGGGCGCCTGCCCTTAGACCCCGCCCTGCAGAGCTCCGTGTCACCTCAGAGGGTGCTGGGCCTTGGACGGAGGAACAGGGTCGGTAGGGCTCAGCCAGGGGGCTTTCTGGGTGAGGAAGGAGGCCCCTGGGGATCCCTGCCAATCCGGCAGTGTCTAAGTCCCCGCTGCTTCTGCACCTGAAGGGACAGGAGTGTGGCTGTAGCTGCCACTGTGAATCGGGACAACACGATGCCATGGCAGGGCGCTGGGCACGCCGAGACCTCCCTCTGTCCTCCACTGCACGCCCTGCCCTGTTTACAGTTTTTATTTTATTTTTAAAAATGTATTTGGTACAAGGTCTCGTTACGCAGAGATACTCCTGTTTTCAGCCTCCCCAGCGCTGGGATCACAGGCGTGCGCCACCAAGCCGGGACTCAGTAGCCGGCTCTGCATGCCTGGGGGCAGGGCCTGGGCAGGGCCTGTGCAGTGCGCACCATGCCGCATTGAACCGGTCCCTGCGCCTGCGCTTGCCTAAGCTGGCGCTTAGTCCGCTGAGCTGTCTTGGCGGCCCTACGGTTTTTTTGTTTGTTTGTTTGTTTGTTTACGCTCTTTATTTTTTATTTTATTTTTTGTTTGTGGGACCAGGGTTTGAACTCATGACCTTGCACTTGCCAGGCAGGCACTTGTGCCACTGAGCTATCTCCCTAGTCCCTGGCCCTACAGTTTTTTGAGATAGGATCTCGCTAAGTGGCTAAGTCGCAGGGTAGGCTTGCATGTGCCATCGCCCTCTGCCTCAGCCTCCCGGAGTGCTGGGATGACAGGCTCACCGCGCTGGCCACTCTTCCCCTGTGTTCACTCCAAAAGTGGTGAGGCCACCACAGGACTCAGTGAAGCACTTGGTGAGTACCCAGCTTAGTATCCATGCCAGGTAAGTGTGACTGGCTGTGACTTTGTCCTCAGGCTGTGTTTTCAAGGTACCCCTGGCTCTCAGATGAGGACACTGCCACCGGAAGGTGCCCCAGCCCAGTGGGCATGCCAGGTGCCAGGCTTTCTAGGGGCTCTCCCGCCTCAGCCTCCACATCCAAATTTCTCCTCCCACCCAAGCTCAACCTCAGGCCTCTGTGGCCTAGGTGTTGCCTGATTGCCTTTGGGTCTCCTGGGTTGGGGGTGGGGATGGGCTGATCCTGGGCCTTGTGGGGATGGGGAGGGGAGAACCCCTGGTTCAGGTGGATTTTTATTTTTATTTTTATTTTTTTATTTTTTTGTGGGACTGGGGTTCAAACTCACGACCTTGCACTTGCCCAGCAGGCACTTGTGCCTCGGAGCCATCTCCCCAGCTCCCTCAGGTGGATTTTTAAAAAGTCCTTTTTCTTGCTTATAACCAAAGAGAATGGTTGGAATTTTTGCCCCAAGAACTCCTTGCTGAAAGGGTGGCAACCAGAAGGCTCTGGAACTCTCTAGCTATACTTCCTGTTCGGACTCCCTGTCCTTCAACTTCTCCCCCTCCTCCTTTTTTGGGGGCTGGGCATTTAATGCAGGAGGGCCTTCACACTCTGCTGCCATTCCAGCTCCTTTTTTATTTTTTACCCTAAGTCATTAAGTTGCCCAGGCTGGGCTTGAACTTGGGATCCTCCTGCCTCAGCTTCCTATAGTTCTGGGATTATAGGTATGTCCCAGAATTCCTTCTGCTGCCTTCTTACTGGGTCACTTCAGGCCAGCCAGGTCACCTCTCTGGTCTGTTTCGTCAGCTGCGAAATGGCTGCAATTATAGCCGCTCTTACCTCCTAAAGCTACATCCTGGCTTCCGGGGATGGTGGAGGCAGGGCAAGGTGGGAGGGCCTTGGTCTAGGGGTGAAGGTGGGAGGTCCAGCCCTTGCCCATAGTATCTGTCAAGCCAGATGGAGGGGGTTGGGTGCTCAGTTGGGAGGAGCTTGCAGTTGAGCAGGGACCAAGGGAAACTGCTGCCCCGTGAAGGGCTTCGGGGAGGCCACCCAGGGCGGCTCCCTCCACAGGTGACAGGTGCCTGGGTGCTGAGTGACCTGTGATTCCCATCTCAGACAGCACGGCTGGCCTGGAGACTTGGAGCTTTTCTAACCAGCAGGACACCCGTGTGGAGGGGTGACGGGGAGCTTCTAGAAAAGTGTGACAGCCAGAGGCCCCTCTGAGAGCAGCGGCCTGGGAGGAGGGGACAAAGTCCCGCAGACGCAGATGGAGCTGGAGCTGCCAGGAGGGCCGGACTCTGGCATCAAACACTTTGATGGTGTCATGCACTTATTGTCTCTACAGCTAGTCATTAGGTGCCGTGAGCTTCCACAGGAGCTGCAGGACAGCGGGGAGGGGAGGGCGCTGTTCTTGGCCCTGTGACGCTTCTGGTCTCATGAGAGACGCTCAGGAAACAACTGGGTGGATGATAGAGAAGTTACTTGTTAGGTCGTTAGGCTTCTCTGAAGGATAGAAAGGGCGACAAGAAAGTGACAGGGTCACTTAGAAGGGGGCTCAGGAGGGCTGAGGAGGGGCTGAGAAGTAAGGATGAGGAGGAGCCCGCGACCCAAGTGTGAAGGGCAAGAGCTCTGAGTCCCGGCCTTTGAGGACAGCGCTCTGGAGCTGCAGCGTGGCCGACCTTGAGCTGGGCGGGCTCGGCGCCTCGATTCCGCACTGCAGTGCTGCTGCCTGGTCGCTTGGAGAGAAGGCAGGAGGCCAGGTCGCGCCTGCGCAGTGGCCCTGCCGCGGGAAGTGACTCAGAAGCCAGGAAGTGACTTGCATGGGGCTGGGGTCTCTCCTGAGTTTGGTCACGTTGTCCTCTGGGGTGCGGCAGCCTGGGAGAGTGACTGCTTTCAAGGTGGCTCAGTAGCATGGGACAGACTGGCTTCTCTCCACTGTGACCTCTCTGCAGGGCTGCTTGGGTTGCCTCGGTGCGCTGCAGCAGGCTTCCCAGAGCAACTGTGCTCCTCGTCCTCCTTCCGCACGATCCTCTTCCTCCTCCTCCTTCCACCCGATGGTCCTCCTCCTCCCCCACCTCCTTCTGCATAATGCTCCTCCTCCTCTCGTCCTCCTCTTTCGGCACGATGCTCCCCGTTGGCCTCCTCCTCCTTCTTCCGCACAGTGCTCCTCCTCCTCCTCTTTCCACACGATGCTCCTCCTCCTTTTCCCAACTCAATGGCAATGCAGCCAGCTTACCATGGACCGAGACCTCGGAAGCCATGAGCCTAAATGAAGCTCTCCTCATAGTCACTATTCTCAGGTGTTTGGTCACAGTGACATTAAATTGGCCAACACAGGGGCCATGGAGGGGCCCACCAGCCCAGCCCTCCCTCCCTCCCTCCCTCCCTCCCTCCCTCTCTCCCTCCTTCTCACCCTCTCTCCCTCCTTCTCTCCTTATTTCCTTCTCTCCTTCCCTCCCTCCCTTCTTCCCTTCCTCCCTTTCACCCTCCCTGGATCCTACTGACTACGCTCTTGTGCTAAGCACACTAAATCCTCACCAAGCTTTCTGAGATTAATTTTGTGCTCCCCATTCTATAGCAAGTGACCCTGAGGCTTAGAAGTTAGTGCTGCTCTCTGAGATACCAGGTGGAGATAAGGGATGGTAGGCAGCCTCCCTCGGGAGCCCAGGAGGAGAGAGGTGGCTCTCTGGAACAGGTGGGGTCTCCTCATGCTGTGGCTCAGCTGGGGAAGGAGAAACTCACGTTCCACCAGCTGCCTAGGCATCAGAACACCGTAACCATGCAGGTGGCATGTGTCTGCCACAGTGTGGTCAGGATGCCGAAGCTCTTGGACGTGAAGTCCCTTGTTGGGTTACGTGAGAGTCAGGGGCTGAGCTGGGATCCAAACCATGATTTCTAACTTCACCCAGTTCCCTTAGGCTCAGTTTTCCTGGACTGAGGAAGGAATTTCCAGAGCATACAGAAATTGGGGCTGTGTATCAGTCAGCGAATGCTGGGTAACAGCCGGTCCCAAATGCAGTGGTTTCACACGGCCATCACTGACTACAGTTCAGTACTGAGGAGAAGACCCTGGTTTTGGGGTTCTGCGGTAGGGCAGGCTTGGCTGGGTCGCAGCTGGCCAGTCATGTGCTGAGGTTTCTCCCCCTCTCTCTCCCCCTCCCCTCCTGGGGCTGGTGGGCATGTGTGTAGCAAGGACAGAAGCTCAGGAAGCCTGAGGCACAAGGGTTCTGAAAGTCACACTGAGCACACGTACACCGTCGCAGTGAGCAGGTCAGGTTCAGGAATTACCTCTGGGGAATTCTGGGAACTTCGCGGACTTCCCATGGGTGACTCAGGGTCTGCCCAGGCCAGGGACAGGGAAAGACTTAGGGGGCAGAACAGCATGGGTGACGCTGTGTTCCTCACTCTGGGCCTACAACAGCGCCTGGCCCAGAGCAGACACTCAAAAAACGCTTACTGAATGAACGAACTAAATCCTCACTCACCCCATCCAACTCGAGAGAATCACTAGTCCCATTTTGCAAATGCAGAAATAGAGGCCTAGAGATCTGGTGATCAACAAAAGTCTAAGAAATGGACAGCCGTGTGCAGGCAACGCCAAGGCTTCTGGGTGGTCACCGTGGTGTAGGCTGAGGCAGGCAGGTCGCAAGCGTAAGCCCAGCCTGGGCACCTGTGCAACTCAGTGAGACCTTATCACGACGTAAAATGGAAAAAGGGCTGAGGATCGGCTCACTGTGCAGGCCCGGGTTCAGTCCCCAGAAACACACACACACACACACACACACACACACACACACACACACACACCTCTGAGTTTTTCCTTTCTGCTCACAGTGGCCGCCCGTGGACCACACCACGACACTTGTGCCACGGTAGGCTCTGGTGCCTACAGCACCTTGGCAGGGTCCCAGACCCTCCAATGACTTTACTGTTCAGGTGCCAGACAGAAGCTGAGGCCCCGGGCGTGTGCTGAAGCGTGTGCATCGGTGTGTGGCTGGGCCCGGGGCAGTTCCCTTCTGCCTCTTCTCTATTCTTGTCACCTTATGGGGCCAGACACAGCCCCGGTCTGTGCAGCCCAGGTCTCCCCCTGGGCTGTGGCCTCTGCCCTTCCTGTGCCCTTGACCCAGGCACTAAGGGTCGCAGTCTCATCTGTGTGACTCCCGCAGAGGCCGGCTGGGCTCCCGATGCATCACGGAGCTGCAGTCACACCGGAGCCTGCCTGTCATTTCCATCCATCTTCCCCCAAACGCTGGCTGTCAGGAAGCCAGGGGGTGGGGGAGGGGGAGGGAAGATGGATCGATGGGTGGGGGTGGGGGCGGAGGCCGGAAGAGGAAGAGGGGAGGAGGACAGGAACGAGGAGGAGTCGGGAGAATGAGGGAGGGAGACAGCAGAGAAGACAGAGGAGCCAGGGACTGGGGAGACCA